>VDFB02381828.1:0-45624 GCA_007258455.2 Sequoia sempervirens | reverse complement strand
TAAATATATATAATATATATATATATTAATTTATATAATATTTTTCTGAATAACATTTTATAAATTTTATAATATATGTTTTGATAAAATAATTATTATAAAATGTTTTATTTGTAGTATATTTATTTTATATATATGTGTGTGTGGAATCAGGGTAATTTTTATGATAGGTTTTATAAGTATAAATTTTTGTATATGTGGAGAGAGGGGATAATTATATATTTTATTTTTATATTACAATGTGATAATGTAATCGAGAAAATTAGAAATAAACGAAGTGTTTTGATTTGAGTTGCATATTCTTAAGTTGTTGATTTATTTAATTGGATGAATTTGTTTATTATAATACTTTGATTATGAATATAACTGTTAAACGTAGAGTAAGGGTTGATTATTTTATTCAGATGACTTTATTCATTGGAACGCTTTGATTAGGGAAGTTAATTGTGAAATTTAGAGTAAATGATTGAGTTGCCTGGAATGCTTTTCTGTCATGTTTCTTTTATTCTCCATGTCGGGCAAATGGGGTTAAGGGTCTATGTAAGTCTTCCAGAGAAGTTCTCTAGAGTGGGATGTTTTGTGTAGAGGATCAATTTGTGAATCACCTTAGGAATGGTGTAGAGTTGTACTATTATGTTGTACCCGGTTTCCACGAACGGGGATTTGTGCCTCCTGGGAAACAGGAGAGGGTAATGAAATTTGTACCTCCTTTGGAAGGAGTGTGTTTTCGTATTTGGTTTCCTCCAGTGTTCGGAGTGAGTTTCCTTGTTTTGTTTCCTCCTTGGATTGGAGAGGTTATGTTGTCTAGTTACCTATTGTGGTATTGTACCTTGTGTGTTGTCGATAGGAGAGTGGCTCTTTGTGGGGTCCGGCACACAAAGGGGCGCCAGGGTAACTCACCTAGAGTTTAACTATGATAACTGAAAGAATTAATGGGGATCTTTCACACTAATAAAGATAAAGAATGTCTCTCTCATGAAGCAAGTGAATGATAAGGCTCGAGATGAGATGGGATGCATAGTTTTGCGTGAGGGTCCGACAGCCGGTAGAGGCAAGCTAGGGTAACCCAAGAAGGGGGTCTAGTAGCCTAGGATGGTTGAGCCAGGGTAACTCATGGCAATTTATGCATGACACTCTTCCTATGTGAACAGTCAGTTAGTTATTGTGCAATGTACATGATCAACAAGCTCCAGCTACTGCAACCTCGCATAAGTGATATTGTGTCTGTAGTGGTTAAGTGATTTTTTTTATTTCTCTTTGGTTATTGTTGGATGTAGTCTTTGATATTATGCCTTGAGTTTCATTGATGTTGTGAGTGTGACTAGTTGTAATTTGGAAAGGTGTTTTATTGTTATGTCCAGAAGTGATTTGTTGTTGTGCCTTTTGGATTTGTCGTTGTGAGTTTTCTAAGTGGTCTAAGATGTTAAGTTGTCTGTCAGGAGTTAGCATTGTGTTACTGTTAGGTGTGCTTGGTCGGGGATCCTTCCTTGTCTACTCCCAGCATGAGGGTGGTTGGGTGGAATGTGCTTCGCACCCGTTGGGTTCCCTTTTTGTTGTAGATATATCTTTTATTGCAGGGTTTTGGCGGATGTTGATGATCCAGTAATTCTTTGTACCAGATGTATGTTACACTTCGGATGTAATTCATTGTTGATGTATTGTCTCCCACGTGTGTTGGGATGACCTTGTTGTAAATTGTATATGTGGTTATTGAGATGTATGTTCAGACAGTTGTATTTTACTATCATTTGGATGTAATGTTTATTCAAGCAATGTATTTATTTAGGAACGATCATTTGTAATAGTTGTGTTGAGTTGTGTTATATCTGTGGTAATATAAATGCTTCATATCTTTATAGTATCTTTCGTTGTCATATGTACATATGTTATGCATATGGTTATTGTTTAATAGACATTTTAAATGATGAAGTGGGAATGAATAGATTTATGTAACTGTTTAACTATTGTTTAATCTATTGTCTTGGTTATGGGTTAGAATAGTAATGTCACCTCGTGTACCCCAATGGAATTAGTCGTGTAACTTAATACATTGTTATATTGGAATATTTAAATTCAATCTTATGTTCTTAAAAAAAAAATTGTTTCGTTGTTATTAGTTCCTTTGGGGTTTGCAATTTACCTGGCGTTAACACTTAACCCACTGATCACTACAAAGTAAGACATATTCTTAAACCTTTAATTCAATCTAGATGGTCAAAATGACCTTTCAAAATAACACATCAAACCAAAACTTCCTTCTAGACTTCCTGCATGCCTAGTGTTTCCTAGGTGCTCCTATACCATCTTCCCTAGTAGCCACTGCATTTTCTCTAATAGGAAATTCAACTCCATTGCTTGGTAGACTAGGGATCTCTATAATTGTATCCTATAAGGCATCTAATTTTAGTCCATGAACAATGGATTCATCATGCTCTAATGTCTAGATTTTATTTTTTCATGGCCTCATTATACTCTGTCAACCTTAGAAAATAGTCCAACCATCCTGCATTTGTGAAAATAGGCATAACTAACCTATCTTCTAGTATTTTTTGGTGTGTAGAAGGCTCATTTTGAATGATGTATCCTCCCATGATGGTAAACATACCCTGTTTTGCTCAAAATTTACAAATTTTAGCTAACAATTTTAATTTCACCAATCCCTCATGTCTGTTATACTTGTACTCTTAAAATACAATATCAACTGTTATATCTTCTTCCTTTGATTCAACTTGAATTGGCTTGGAATTGGGGAATAAATGACAAGAAGGTTGCAAAAAGGAAGAAAGACAAAAAGGAATCATGTGTTTTTTTTGTGGCAAAATTTTAAAAACCTTGGAATATATACTATCCCTCCCCCCAATTAAAACTTTGAAGTGACCTCAATTCAATATACTTCACTAGTAAAAAGGATTGATAATAAATTTTTGGAATAAGATTAATGGATTTAAAGCATGTAGAATTAAATGCAAGTACATATTGAAGGAAATTTCTATCTATGCTAATTATGGAAAATTAGTTTTCATACTATCACATGAAGTGTACTTAACTCTATGCGTGTTAA
The DNA here is from genome assembly GCA_007258455.2 of Sequoia sempervirens. Lineage (NCBI taxonomy): Eukaryota > Viridiplantae > Streptophyta > Pinopsida > Cupressales > Cupressaceae > Sequoia > Sequoia sempervirens. Next base: position 42,563 of record VDFB02381828.1, on the reverse strand, counting down.
GCTATGTTTGAGTTTCCACTATGTAATTTTTATTTGGCATTGGCTAATTGCAATAGGTGATGGATGAATGATAGGTTGGTGTATGGAAAATAAAAGGCTACAAAACATTCGATTCATGGGATATGAAGGGATTTTTTCAAATGAATAAAAATTTGAGATGGGAAACATGGAATGTAGTGGTTAAGTTGCATGTGTGTGAAAAGTGCAATGAATGTGGATGATATACAATTAAGTTGGTAGAGATTTTTAATTTTTTGATAGATAGTGTTGTAGGTACCTACAACATCAAGTCCCTATCTAAATTATTACATCTTTTATTTATGAAGCTTCAAGTCCCTTTTGCATGATGGAGCATACTTGGAAAATATTTTTTATTGTGTCGCCTATGTGGTGTGTGCATGTGAAGTGGGATAATGAATCATACGTGAGTGACCTCAGGAGGTGAGTTGTGTAGCTCATTTGCTAAGTCACTTGGAGAAAACGTATTATATGTTGTTATGTTTTCAACTTGTGGTAGTATGTATATCAAAATCATTTCTTGGGCTATATTGATGCATTAGAGATAAAAGGAAATCATCTTTGTGTGTTATATTTTTATAAATTTTTAGTCTATGGCCATTGAACAATAGTGAGAATCTGAATGCATCTATGGTTCATAATTTGACTGCTCCATTTGGAAAAACTTGATGTATTTCATATGGTCCCAACCATCTTGATTGAATTTTTCCTTCATAATCTTTATACTTGGAATCATATAATAAATCCCAGTCACCCACACTGAATTCTTTAGTCTTTATAAAATGATCATTCCATTTAGTTCTCTGCTTTTGAATTATCCTTGTGTGATGCATGGATTCCATTTTGATTTCATCAAGCCCATTCAAATCATGTAACCTCTCCTTCCATTCTTTTTTCAAGTCCATATCTAGTTAAACCATTGTTCTAAGTGTCTTATATTCAGATTCACTGGGCAAGACTACTATTTTTTTATATACAAACTCATAAGGTGTGAAGCCTTTTTTTTTTTTGAAGTTTTCCTATAGGCCCATACTACCTCAAGCAACTTGGTTTTTTGATATTTCCTATGAATCTATACTATTTTGGCTGGGATATTTTCAATCTCTCTATTTGTGATCTCCACCCACCCATTGGCTTGGGTTGGGTGATAAGGTGTTGATTTTCTATGCCTTATTTCATATTATTGAACCAATTTAGTAATGAGTTATGAAGTGAAATGGAGACCTTGATTAGTCACAATTTCTCTAGGTAATGCATACCTTGTAAAGATGTCTTCATATAGGAATTTAGATACATTCCCATCTCTAGCAAATTGTATTTCCTTGACTTCAAACTACTTTGTTAGATAATCTATACAAACAAAAATATACTCCTTTTTATTTTGATGTTGGTGAAATTAGGCCAATGAAGTCTAGCCCCCATTTATAAATTGGTGCAAGTTCCTACAATGGTTGCAAAGGAATCTCATATGTCCTTGTTGGCTTGACCATGCACTAACATCTATCACAACTTCTTGTCTACTTTATTGATTCCCTATAAAGAGTTGGCCAATAGTAGCTAGTTGTTAGGACCACAAGTGTAGTCCTTTCTGCAAAGTGACCCCCATAGGGCTCATCATGGCATGATTAAATTAGGATGTCAAATACACCATCCTATCTTATGCATATCCTCATTATATTATCTAGACCTATATAGAATAGATAACTAGCTACCCAAGAATATGGAAATCTTTTGTGCACTAGCTACACAATATTAATAACCATAGATTAAGCACATTTATCCATTGTATTTCATACATATCAACACATTGGTTGTATAATAACTATCACATTATAATCATATTTTCATATAATTCAAATGAGGTTTAGGTTTTCATAATGAGCATAAAAGATAGTAAAGTGTAGCAATATGTATGATATAAGTGTTTTGGAATTTCTATGAGTATGCATTAAAATATTAGAAAACTAACTAATAACTAGAATAATCATTATTGATGATCAAAAAGTGTATATTCTACTTATCCAAGATATGAAAATATAACAATCCATCTTTGACTAGATTACTCAAAAAAATGGCCTAATGTAGAATATTGTGTCAGTGCTACTGAAGGTGCCTCCAGAGGATTATATACTCTTTGGAACCTTGCCAAGCTACAAGGTACTAAAGAAAACTATAGTAAAAAGAGTATGTTGATAGCCATGAAAGATCTAAAAACTTTAGAAAAAGAGAACTCAGTTAATATCTCCACTCTGAATACTATAGTTGCTAGATTCTATATTTGGGATTATTTATCTTCTCTTATTTCAAAGAAATTTTAAGAACTCAATTCTTGGATAAGATTTTAATACTCCTTTATTCCCTTCCAAAAAATTGGGGGGTCTAGAGGATTATTCTAATAGTATGGTGGATTTTTTGAGTTTCTTTCTGCTTGGAGTCTTATGGATATTAATCTCCAATGTTGTTTGTTCACTTGGTCTATCAAGAGACAAGGAAATAACCAAATTCATTTTAAACTCAATAGGTTCTTGATCTCTAATAATTGGGATACTCTTTTGAAGCTTAATTTGACTGCTCTTCCAAGAACGGGTTCTAATTGTTACCTGATTTTTTAGCTTTCAGTTAAAATCAGGTAACTTAGTGTTTATTATTTTGTGTTGTTTGTTTAAAAATTTAAAAGATGAACCATATTCTACTAAGTCAAGTTCAATATGCATGAAAGATATTTTCAAATAAAATAGATTACATTTTCATTCCAATGTTGCAAATTACAACAAATGAGAAAAGAAAACCATATGTGTTACAAATGTAATCTTTATTGATAATCATGAAGTTTACATGTCCCTCACAAGGCAAGGAATAACTTTACTTATTCAATGAAAATAAAGAATAGTTTATACATGAATAAGTAAAAAAATAGAATGTCCATATAAGGATGGAGACCAGTCATTGCTTGAGAATGACTGGTTTTGAAGGTGTCATCTAGTCATGTTGTTGCCCTGAGCTGCTTGTGTTTTCCTATCTTTGTAGTGCTCCTAGCTCCTGCATATGGCAATCGCAATGAAATATATCAAACCTTACATAAACACTTACCTAGCATGTATAAACTAATCCCTAAGTGCATTAAATAAGCATGCAAACTTTGGATGTCCTAGAGAAAAATGAATTCATCAAACACATCCAAAATATGCATCAATTTTCTAACTTAATTGCTTCATGTGCAGATTTAGAACAAGTCTTGTTACTGTTATGACTCAGTTAAATGTAGCATATGGGGTAAATGTGGCTCCCATGAGGGTAGAGCTTGACATTTTTCCCTCAAATTTTTTGAGAGAAATATGAAATTGAGCAACTTGATCAAAGATATACATATTATCAATGCATTAAATCAATATGGAATCACACCAGTTGATCAAATTTCATTATTAGATTCAAAAGATGCATCGAGTTCAATTATGCATCTCTTAAATAATGAGGGAGAAATCCAAAGTATTGTTAGGTTCCTCTCACCTTAACCCTATTGGACAACCACACATCACATAGGATGGTGAGCTTTTAGGTCACTAACATAGGTGACATTTGTTTACCCACTAGGATCAAAGTGAGGAGATAGTGTTAATTGTGGCACATGATTTAAAAGGTAAACAACTATTGTGAAAATCAAGTAGTAAACATGTGGGGCAGAAAGCATTGTGAAAGTCATGAGGGTTGGGATAGTCCTAAAGAAAAATGCATACTATATGTCATGAACAGGACAACAACAATGGATAAAATCATGATCAAATGTATATGGGTGGAAATCACAAATCTATGCTACATGACAGCAAGGGTAGTCACTACATCCATTAAGGGAGGAAGTGAGCCATGTTTTCAATTTGGTAGTGAATGATAAACTGTGACTAAGCCATGCAATGAAAGGTGCATACAACGAACCGCAAGCAACAACCTCACATGCATCAACCAAATCACACTGGATAGAGGATCAAGGTGAACATGATAGTGTTATATAATGGCAGCTTGTAGGGGGTACAAGTGATTTTTATGGTGTTGAATTACTCATGCTTATCATTGGAGGAAAATGGGATATTTTTCAGCCACATATATTATATAACAATTGGTGCATGAGGGTTTTCAGTTGCTTTTTCTCAAGGTAGTGGCATCATATATAAATTTATAGTCTTGAATTATGAATACAACTTTCAGTGCAATATCTCAAAGGTGATGAAAGCATTAGGAACTTCTACTAAAGTTAATGCATGAATGATATGAGCCACTAGTATCACATACTAGTATGAGAAGGTATTCATGTAAAAGCATACTTGTTATTCATGGCAAAGGAACATGGCTACTTGTTTTTTGTAATTTGCTTGTGAGATCATGGCCAAAAGAGTGAAATAAAAAATCAAAGGATCCATGACTTGCTTCCCTCATGTGTGTGGAGGGGTAAACATGCTTAAGCAAAGGACAACAACAAAGACAAATGTCTTTTGACTTTACTGAAGGCAAACAAGAGATGGTCACAAGAGATTGCATCACAGATGAAGAAGAAAGGAAGGGTAGTAAAGCTTTTCAACTACCCTATTTTGCGTCACATAATGATCAGCCACAAATTTTATCTACATTTTCTTGAGTTGCTCAGACCCAAGGATTACCTCCACAAGTGATATATGCAGTTGACAATAACTTTATTGATGGAAATGGGGGAAGCAGTGAAGTTTCACAACTTACAATTGTAACCTTTAATGGGCATGATGAAAAGGAAGTAATGTAATATGCCTTTAATTGATAAATCAATACAAAAGAGGGAGGCTTCCAATGCATCTTACAACTTGAGAGCACATGCATAGTCTTGAAAGATCTTGGTGATCTCCTATGTGATAATGATGTTGTTGCATAAACAATAATAATCGTATGGTTCAATTGTCTAAATGAAAATGGATATATGAAATGAACCACATGGAAACAAAACACATCAAGTAATGCTTATGCATTATCGCATCAAGATAGAGTTAAGTAATCTCTATTATGTGCTTGTAAAATAATGTCCATCTACTTCAAGCAAAGGTTTCAATCATGGGAAATCACCATGCATGAGTATCTCAATTGTATCTCAGATGATAGTCCTTCAAAGGAAAAATGTGATTATGGAGGTCAGAATTTAAGTAAGGAACATGATAATCAAATTCAGTTATAGAAAGAGTTATCTACAGTTGGATGTACAAAGGATTCAAAATATATAGCCATAAGATGCATTTAATTTCAACTGTCAAGAGTGAAATGTGTAAGAATTAAATCCACAAAAAGATGTAATCATACAGGAATGGAAAAGATGCACAAACCAATGAGCAATGCCTGGTGCACGTGGAATTCATTTACAACTATTCACTCTTACTATGGAAACATTTTATTGTGATGGATCTTGTTTTGACTGATCATTCTCTTAGGAAATATCATTCATATTATAATCTAGGTGATTGTCAATATTTAGTTACATTCTCATGGCATCAAAAAACAAGAAATCTAGATCTATTTTGCAAAACTCAAAAAACCCATCTGGGGTTTATCAAAGGATGAAAAAACTGAAAATGGAAGGGGGGTTTAGTTCAATTTTCATTGCTACAACCTGTAGAGTTCTTCTCATTACAAAAACACCAAAACCCACTTGGAGTTTTTTGTCTAAATATAATCTTGCTACTAATTGAAGGTAATCCACTTGGGGTTTTTAAAGGAATCATCAATTTCTTCAAATGAACAGAAACCAACTTGGGGCTTTTGCAATGAATTGCAAATACATAATATTAAATAGAGCTTCATAAGATATTCAAAATAGGAAGTGTATGTAAAAAACCCAATTCATATGCTCACAAAGAAACACAATTTTGTTGCAATTTGGAGAAACCCACTTGGGGTTCGAGCTACAAAAGGAATTTGAAGTGTTTTTTAAAAATAAAATCAAATTATGATGCTATGAATGCAGACTCAAAATGATAAAGAAAAGAGCCATTCTTCCATCTACAGTCTGGCCTCAATGGTTGTGTTTTTTCCATAACAACAAAAAAGGTGGGGTGTTTTCTTCATGACAATGTGAAAATGCAGAAGGAAATGAATTTATGCTTTATTAGTCATAATGGAAGCTCGAAGTGAGTTTTGTTGCTCAAAATATAAGAGTAGAGTTGATTCAAGGTGTACCTAGAGCTATTGCTTATATTTTTTTGCAAACTTTCAAGATTTTTTCTTTTACCAAAAGCTCCATTTAAAGTTTCTCATGGTGGCTATAAAAGTGGAGAACAACAACAATAGAACAAAATGAAACAAATTTCATTAGACTATGCTGCAAGCCATGACCAAAATCAATGAAATGGCCTTCAAATGATATGAAAAAACCAAGTTTTGATGCAAAAAAGGGAATTTACCTCGTTTTCCACTATTTTCCTCAAGAAAACACCACAAAAACAAGTAAAAATCTCCATATTCTATGCGTGCAATTGAAATCCTGGTGGCAACATGTCTCTCCCAAAATGCTCGATGGAAAAATGATGATGTTTTTTCACATTCTTCATCTTTTGTTACTTAGGGTTTGACCCTATTTTGATGTTGATGGGCATTTTGTCCCATGTTTTAAAAATTGAAACTCATGTTAATGCAAAATGGGGGCCGATGGTAAGTTCATGTCTTAGGCATTTTATGCCTTAAGTCTTATGCCTTATTTCAAATTGCTAAGAGTGTGCCAATTCATAGATAATCTTACTTTGACCTTTGGTCATGAATACCTTAGTTCCTTGAAGACTTAAATTGTGCCTTCCAAGAAATGTCGAAGCCTTTTATGCCATATAGACCAAATTTGAGCCTTTTATTTTCCCTTTGAAAAATAGAAGATGTTGACCAAACATGTGGCCTTAGAGTACAAAATGAAGTGAGTAAAAATGATCGAGTGCCTTGGAGGATTTTTTATCTTGTTTAATACTTTTGAAAGAATTTTGACATTTTATTGTATTTTTGCATTTTGTTTCAAAGTATAAAAATATCAATTAAGTGATTTGCTAATCACTTTGATATTATTCACATGAAAATATAATGTAATCTAATATTTATGGTGGGCCCTATTATATTTTTCTTTGAAATATAAAATAACTTGATTAAGTGGTGTATTATAAATCACCTAATCATGTTATTATCTTTAATGTCTTTTTGGAGTCTTGTGTTTTCAAAACACATATTGCATGAGTCAAAGCTAGGAGATAAAATGATGGCTTGTAGACATGAGGAGAGTGTGGGGGTGAAGAATTTGACTGTTTTCGAGAAACATGTGCTACTATGGAGGGATTTGTGTCACACTTTTGGCATGACTTGAGTCTGATCTTGACTTTTCACCATTTTAGAGGCCTTTTGGAGTGATTTTGGAAGGTTCTTTTTTGGCTTTTGTACCTCATCCAACTAGAACTTTCTAGATGGGAAGGCATGAGAGTTGTGTGATCTTTTTGCTTAAGTATATTCATTTTGGGAATTTTTGAGGAGTTCTTTCTTTCCAGCAACAAGATAACCTTGTTTTTGGAGCTATTTTTCATCATGGAGCAGTATTGTAACTCAGATGGACTTGTGATATAGTAAGCACTTTGAATTAATAAAATAGAGCATTTTACCTTCTCATTTCATGTTTCATGGTATGTTTTTAATGATTGATTGGTTTGTCTTGTGAAAATTTATCTTTCCTTGCAAACTTATCTCATATTTTGGCATCTATTTAGTAGAAAATGTATGTTAACAAGTTATAAGCTATGTTATTCAATAGTGTTGTTAGTTGTGAAACCTCTATTTTCCTTCTAAATTCCCTATTTAGAGACCTTCTTATAAATTACTTATGTAAACTGCATTTGAAAATGAGTTGTGTAAACCAAGTTTTATGATATTGATTTGAATGCGATAGGTTGTTATCAGGTCCTAGTTTTTTGGTGTATCACCTTAGGTATTTTCAGTATTAGGTTCATTTTTCATGCAATTCTTACCCTTTATCTCAAAAAATTGTAGTTAGGTGGCATCAAAAGGGGAAGCTAGCCCATAATCTAGAGGTCTTCTTTCAAATAGGACACCCACAACCTGAAAGTAGTTCCATGTTACATCCAAACCTACTAAGTTCATTCACAGCTTAGCATTATGGTGTAGATTTGGATCCCTAACAATTTTGGCATGCACGGTGGGATAGTGAACTGCTTCTCAGTTCATTTTTATGCATTTTATTGTTGCTATTTGGTGTGTGTAGCAGTAGTGTCATCATTTTGGAGGCATTTTCTTTACATAACTGGTGACTCTAAAAGAATAACAACTAGTTTCAAGTAGAAAAAGTGTTGGTATGTTCTTATTTTCAAAAAACTCATACCTAGTTTTCTTTCTTTACAAGAAATTTCAATAAATTTCCAGCTTCTATGAATGCTCAAATATGTCTAAATTTTATGAAGACATGTTCTATCATCCCTCATTTCATGAAAATGTTGCTCATATACCCAATTATCAACCATATCAAAATGAGCATGTAGCTATTTTTAGTTCAAGTACCTTTGCTACAGGAGATTATCAATATTCTCCACAAGTTTGACACCCTCCCACCCCTGCTCAAGATCAATCCCAAGGCCACCATTTTTCTAGCAATCGGAAAATCAATGCCTATGATCAGCTTCAAGAGTTTCAAAGTTTTGAGAAGAAGCTCAAACAAATTCACAATCCAAATTTAAGGTTGAGGATAAGAAACCTGTTTCTTGAAGAGTAGTTTAGAAAGAGTGAATTAAATATGCAACAAAAAAAGGTTGGTTTGTCCATCCTATGATTGCTCACATGATTATAGCCTTGAATGTCAATAAGAATGTGATTTGTAGTAGGAACAAGAAGTTTACCAAGCTTAGACAAATCAATAGGAATGGGAGGCCTAAAAGAGGCAATTTGAGGAGAATCTTGCCGAACAACTTGTTGCAAAGGATGTAGAAATGAGGCTAAAATTTTCCAAACAAGAAAAGTTCCCAAGCACAAGTTTGTGAGCTTTAGGAAAAATGAGCCTCTATAATCCCCTAATAAGTCTTCTCATTTTGAAATTCCAAGTTTTAGAGGATTCCATTTAGTGCAAGAGAATGTAGAACCTGTAGACAATCAGTCCATCATCCCTCAAGAGAAGCCCATTGATCTGGATGACTTAATCCTCACGGAGAGGATCAGAAAGGTAAAACCATTGCATTTAGCCATACCATGTTATTGACTATAGAAAAAAAAAGATCAAACAAGAGGAGGCTAAGCTAATGGTAAAGCAAATTGAAGATCTTCCTCAAGTGGAGGGCGCTTATGAGGTCAAACTTCAGAAACTAGACCTTCAAATTGAAAAAAAAGATTTTCAACAATGTGCTGAGGAGCCCAGTCATTTAGGACAACAAATTTCAGAACCTAAGAAGGATGGGGATCCCCAAGTCATTACTTATGCAGCTGGCGAGTTTTCATGTAAAGAGGTGGATAGTCAGGAAGATCAGATTCTGATCACAGAACTTGTAATTGTAGAATAGTAGATTGATGAAAAGGAACAAGGTCTTCTCTTCCCTCAAGAATTTTGTCCTAAGGAAAATGATAATCCTCTTATCATGAAAGATACTAAGAAAAATGATGAGGATTTGTTTTGGGATGACTTGGAGGTTTTCCTTTCAAGATTGGATAATAAATCAAGTAAATATCAGTATGTCAAGTGAAATAGAGCCTGAGCATCAATCCCCTAGTGATCTACTTGATGAGCTTCCTAGTTTTGTGGAGGAAACAACCAATCTTTATCTTGCATCTCAGGAATCAAATGATTCCAATCAGCAAGGTGAGACCAAAGATATAGCTCGTAAGGATGAACTATGTTGTCCCAAATAGTAGGTAGAGACAAATGAGCTTAAGGAGCTAGGTGAAAAAGAGGCTGATATGTCTTGGTATGATGGGCTACCTTTTTTTTTTAACAAAGTAAAAAATACATGTATGTGATAACATAAGATTTGGGATAGCTACAATATGTTTAGCTGTGTAATGAGATGTCAGTTCATGAAAATCAATATGAGAATGAAGCTTTGGCTCATGAAGTATTTTCATTTTGGGATGACCTATAATCTGTTTTGGCTCATGAAGAAGCTTCTTTTTACTTGACTTTGAATATTGAACCAATATCCTTTGAAGCAAAAGATCAAGAACAAGATGAGGAATAACAACATGATTTGGAGTTACAGGAAACTAGCATGGAAAGTTTTGGATTTACACTTTCCAGAGGATGCCCAATCAAGCATCTAGCCAAAATGTAGGCCAATAAGGATGTTGATACCTTGCTTGCACCCAAGCATGAGGGTAAAACTAAGGAAGAGCACACTCAAGTTACCTTTCTGCCTCAGAACAGGAATGCTTACATTCCATATGAAAAGGTTAGTAAGCTTGTATATTTCCTTCAAGAGATATTGCAACTATTTTTTGAGTTTTTATTCATGTTCCCTTTCTTTCTAGCTATTTTCCAGCATGGAAAACATTGTAAATTCTTTAGAAAAGGAAGCTATTTCACCTAGCCTATCAATGGTTTTGTTTGACCAGCTTCTTTGCTGGTTAGAGTAGGTTAGTGTAGTTTCTTTTCAGATGCATTTCCAGTTTTACCTAAGTTATTTTTAGCATAGGTAGTTCTCATTCTGTAGTGTTGGGTTTTCAATAAATTTCAATGGTGTCATACATTGTTCTAGTGAGTTACAATAGCTTACAATGTTGTTTTCAAGTGGTGTTAGCTTTCTAGGTGACCTCATTCCCAATAGATAAGCTTAGGTAGTTGGTCTCATGTTTAGCAGGAAAACATATAGCAGATGTCACCAAAAATGTTACCTAATATTTTAGCTTTTACTTAAAATTAGGTAACTTAGTGTTTATTATTTTTCGTGTTGTTTGCTAAAACATTTAAAAGATAAACAATAGTCTGCTAAGTCAAGTTCATTATGCATGAAAGATATTGTCAAATGAAACAAATTACATTTTTATTTAAATGTTGTAAATTACAACAAATGAGAAAAGAAAACCATATGTGTTACAAATGTAATCTTTATTGATAATCATGAAGTGTACATGTCCTTCACAAGCCAAGGGACTAACTTTACTTATTCAATGAAAATAAAGAATAGTTTATACATGAATAAGTAAAAAAATATAATGTCCATATAAGGACAGAGACCAGTCATTGCCTGAGAATAACTGGTTTTGAAGGTGTCATCTAGTCTTGTTGTTGTCTCGAGCTACTTGTGTTTTCCTATCTTTGTAGTGCTCCTAGCTCCTGCATATGGCAATCACAATGACATTAGAGCAACACTCTAAGCAATGAAAGATATCAAACCTTATATAAAAACTTACCTATGCATGTATAAACTAATCTCTAATTGCATTAATCATAATGCAAACCCTAGATGTCCTGGAGAACATTGAAGTCATCTAACACATCCAAAATATGCATCTATTTTCTAACTTATTTGCTTCATGTGTAGATTTAGGACAAGTCTTGTTACTGTTTTGATTCAGTTAAATGCAACATGTGGGGTAAATGTGGCTCCCATGAAGGTAAAGCTTAACATGCTACCCTATGATGTTTTGAGATAAATAGGAAATTGAGAAACTTGATCAAAGATATACATGTTATCAATGTATTAAATCAATATGGAATCACACTAGTTGATCAACTTTCATTATTAGATTCAAAAGATGCATCAAGTTCAATTATGCATCTCTTAAATAATGAGGGAGCAATCCAAAGTATTTTTAGGTCCCTCTCACCTTAACCCTATTGGAAAACCACACATCACATAGGATGGTGAGCTTTCAAGTCACCAACATAGTTGACATGTGTCTTCCCACTAGGATCAAAATGAGGAGACATTTTTAATTGTGGAACATGATTTAAAAGGTAAACAAATATTGTGAAAATTAGGTAGTAAACATGTGGGGTAGCAAGCATTGTGAAAGTCACGAGGGTTGGGATAGCCCTAAAGAAAAATGCATACTATATGTTATGAATAGGACAACAACAATGGATAAAATCATGATCTCATGTATATGGGTGGCAATCACAAATGTATGCTACATGACAACAAGGTTAGTCACTACATCCATTAAGGGAGAAAGTGAGTCATGTTTTCACTTTGGTAGTGAATGATAAACTATGACTAAGCCATGCAATGAAAGATGCAGACAACGAACAACAAGGAGTAGCCTCACATGCATCAAACAAATCACACTAGATAGAGGATCAAGGTGAACATGATAATGTTATATAATGGTAGGATGTAGGGGGTACAAGTGCTTTTTATGGTGTTGAATTACTAATGCTTATCATTGGAGGAAAATGGGATGTTTTCAGCCATATATATTATATAACAATTGTTGCATGAGGGTTTTTAGTTGCTTTTTCTTAAGGTAATGTCATCATATATAAATTCATAGTCTTGACTTATGAATACAACTTTTAGTGCAATCTCTCAAAGGTGATGAAATCATGAGGCACTGCTACTAAAGTTAATGGATGAATGATATGAGACACTAGTATCACATACTAGTATGAGAAGGTATTCATGACAGAGCATACTTGTTCTTCATGGCAAAGCAACATGGCTACTTGTTTTATGTAGTCTTCCTATGAGATCATGGCCAAAAGAGTAAAATAAAAAATCAAAGGATCCATGACTTGCTTCCCTCATGTGTGTGGAGGGGTATACATGCTTAAGCAAAGGACAACAACAAAGAAAAATGCCTTTTGACTTTACTGAAGCCAAACAAGAGATGGTCGCAAGAAATTGCATCACAAATGAAGAATAAAGGAAGGGTAGTAAATCTTTTCAACTACCCTATTTGGTGTCACATAATGATCAACCACAACTTTCAGCTACATTTTCTTGAGTTGCTCAGACCCAAGGATTACCTCCACAAGTGATATATGCATTTGACAATAACTTTATTGATGGGAATGGGGGAAGCAGTCAATTTTCACAACTTACAAGTGTAAATTTTAATGGGCATGATGAAAATGAAGTAATGTAATATGCCTTTAATTGATAAATCAATACAAAAGAGGGAGGCTTCCAATGCAGCTTACAACTTGAGAGCACATGCATAGTCTTTGAAACATATTAAAGGGACTACATGAAAAAGAGAAACTTTTTTATGCACTAATGTTAGATCTTGGTGATCTCCTATGTGATAATGATGTTGTTGCATAAAAAATAATAATCGTATGGTTCAGTTGTCCAAATGAAGATGGATATATGCAATGAACCAAATGGAAACAAAACACATCAAGCAATGCTTATGCATTATCACATCAAGATAGGGGTAAGTACTTCCAGTCTATTCTGTGCTTGTAAAAGAAATGTGCATCTACTTTAAATGAATAGAGGTTTCAATGCATGGGAATCCCTTGGGATGCATGAGTATAATCTATTGAATATCTCAAGATGACTATAGTCCTTGAAAGGAAAAATGTGATTATGGAGGTCATAATTTAAGTAAGCAACATGATAATCACATTCAATTACAAAAAGAGTTATCTACAGTTGGATGTACAAAGGGTTCAAAAGATACAACCATAAGATGCATTGGATTTCAACTGTCAAGAGTGAAATTTGTGCCTCAAGAATTAAATCCATAGAAAGATGCTAATCATACAGGAATGGAAAAGATGCATATAGCCAATGAGCAATGCCGCCACTATGTAATGTCATTGAATCATTTAAACCTATTCATTCTTTATAGGGCAGTATTTTATTGTGATGGATTTTGTTTCGAATGGTCACTCTCTTAGGAAATATCATTCATATTATAATCTAGGTGATTGTCCAAGATTTAGTTACATTCTCATGGCAACAAAAAACAAGAAATTTGGATCTATTTTGCAAAACTCAGAAAACCCATCTGGGTTTTATCAAAGGATGAAAAAACTTAAAATGCAAGGGGGGTTTAGTTCAATTTTCATGGCTATGACTTGTAAAGGTCTTCTCCTTACAAAAACACCAAAACCCACTTGGATTTTTTAGCCAAAATATAATCTTGCTACGAATTGAAGGTAACCCACTTGGGGTTTTTAAAGGAATCATAAATTTCTTCAAATGAACAGAAACCCACTTAGGGATTTTTCAATGAATTATAAATACATAATATTAAAGAGAGCTTCATAAGATATTCAAAATAGGAAGTGTATGTGAAAAACCCAATTCATATGCTCACATAGAAACACAATTTTGTTGCAATTTGGACAAAACCCACTTGGGTTTGAGCTACATAAGGCATTTGAAGTGTTTTTTAAAAGTAAATCAAAGTATGATGCTATGAATGCAGATTCAAAATGACAAACAAAGAGCCATTCTTCTATCTACAACCATGGCCTTAGTGACTATGTTTTTTCCAAAACAACAAAAAAGGTGGGGTGTTTTCTTCATGTAAATGTGAAAATGCAGAAGGAAATGAATTTATGTTTTATTAGTCATAATGGAAGCTCGAAGTGAGCTTTGTTGCTCAAAATATAAGAGGAGTGGAGCTGATTCAGGGCATACCTGGAGCTATTGCTCATATATTTTGCAAACTTTCAAGCTTTTTTCTTTTACTAAAAACTTCATTTAAATTTTCTCATGGCGGCTATAAAAGTGGAGAACAACAACAAAAGAGAAAAATGAAACAAAGTTCATTAGACTATGCTATAGGCCATGGCCAAAATCAATGAAATGGCCTTCAAATGATATGAAAAAACCAAGTTTTGATGCAAAAAAGGGTATTTACCTTGTTTTCCACTGTTTTCCTCAAGAAATCACCACAAAAACTAGTGAAAATCTCCATATTCTTTGCATGCAATTGAAACCCTAGAGGCAACATGTGTCTTCCAAAATGCTCGATGGAAAAATGATGATGTTTTTTCACATTATTCACCTTTTGTTACTTAGGGTTTGACCCTATTTTGATGCCGATGGGAATTTTGTCCCATGTTTTAAAAAATGAAACTCATGTTAATGCAAAATGGGGGCCAATGGTAAGTTCACAACTTATGCATTTTATGGCTTAAGTCTTATGCCTTATTTCAAATTGCTAAGTGTTTCAAACATGAAACATATGGAGTGTACCAAGTCATAGATAATCTACCTTTGACCTTTGGTCATCAATTCATTAGTGCCTTGAAGACTTAAATTGTGCCTTCGAAGAAGTGTGGAAGCCTTTTATGCCATATAGACCAAATTTGAGCCTTTTATTTTTCCTTTGAAAATTAGAAGATGTTGACCAAACATTTGGCCTTGGAGTGCAGAATGAAGGGAGTAAAAATGATCAAGTTCCTTGGAGGATTTTTTATCCTTTTTAATGATTTTGAAAGCATTTTGATATTTCATTATATTTTTTCATTTTGTTTCAAAGTATAAAAATATCATTTATGTGATTTTCTAATCACTTTGATATTATTCACATGCAATTATAATGTAATCTAATATTGATGGTGGGTCCTCTTATATTTTACTTTCAAATGTAAAATAACTTGATTAAGAGGTATTATAAATCACCTAATCAAGTTATTATCTTTAATGCCTTTTTGGAGTCTTGTGTTTTCAAAACACACATATTGCATGAGTCAAAGATGGGAGACAAAATGATGGCTTGTAGACATGAGGAGAGTGTGGGGGTGAAGCATTTGACTATTTTGGAGAAAAATGTGATACTTTGGAGGGAGTTTTGTCACACTTTTGGCATGACTTGAGTCTGAGCTTGACTTTTCACCATTTTAGAGGCCTTTTCGAGTGATTTTGGAAGGTTCTTTTTTGGATTTTGTGCCTCATCTGACCAAAACCTTCTAGATGGGTAGGCATGAGATTTGTGTGATTGTTTTGTTTAAGTATATTCATTTAGGGCATTTGGAGGAGTTCTTTCTTTCCAACAGTAGGATAGCTTTGTTTTTGGAGCTATTTTTCTTCATGGAGCAATATTGTAACTTAGATGGACTTGTGATATAGCAAGCACTTTGAGTTAATAAAATAGAAAATTTTATCTTCTCATTTCATGTTTCATGGTATGCTACTAATGATTGATTAGTTTGTCTTGTGAAAATTTGTCTTTCCTTCCAAACTTATCTCATGTTTAGGCATCTGTTTAGCATAAAATGTATGTTAATAGGTTATAAGTATTGTTATTCAATAGTGTTGTTAGTTGTGAAACCTTTGTTTTCCTTCTAAAATCCATTTTTAGAGACCTCCTTATAAATTACTTATGTAAAATGCATTTGAAAATGAGTTGTGTAAACCAAGTTTTATGATATTGATTTGAATGTGATAGGCTGTTATTAGGTCCTAGTTGTTTTTTGGTGTATCACCTTAGATATTTTTAGTATTAGGTTTATTTTTCATGCATTTCTTACCCTTTATCTTAGAAATTAGTAGTTATGTGACATCAAAAGGGGAAGCCAACCCATAATATGGAGGTCTGCTTTCAAATAGGACACCCACAACCTGAAAGTAGTCCCATGTTACATCCAAACCTTATAATTTCATTCACAACTTGGAATTAGGGTACAAATTTGGATCCCTAACACTAACCATTGTGTGATCCTTTTGGACTAGGAAGATGTGATGGATAGGGTCATTTTCCCTTTTGAGTATGAAATCATGTGGGAATCTCACCTAAAATTTAAATATCTAATTCAAAAATGGTGGAATTTTTCTTGTCCTAGTAATCCAATATACTATTTTTTTAGAAATTAAGAAAGATTAAAGATAAAGTAAAAGGATGGAATAAGATCTCCTTTGGAAATAGCTTTCACAAGAGGAAGATTGTTCCTTTAAATTTGAAGGAAATTCAAACTAGAATGGAGGAAGGAATTAATAATGACGAGGCTACCAAAAAAGAAAGGGGGATTTGTATGGAATGGATTAAGATCTCAAAGATGGAGGAAAATTTTTGGAAACATAAATTATGATTTAGTTGCTAATCAAGGGAGACAAAAAAACTAAAAATTCATCTATCCACCTTGAAATATAGAACAATAAATAATATAAGGTCATTTTTTAACGATGACGACTCTAGTTTGACTCAAGAAAGTGATATAGTAGATCTTTCTATTTTATTTTTTAAAGAAGCTAGAGTTGACCCTAAATAAGTAGTATTTGTGATGGACGAGCTTCTTGAATTCATCCCTAATGTAATATCTAATCAAGACCTAAAGGAGTTGGGGGAACCTATTATGATGTAAGAAGTTAAAAATGTGATGTTTTCCTTTAGATCTTGTAAGGCCCCATGGTTGAATAGTTTCCCTCCTACTTTCTTTCAAGACTTGTGGGAAGTCATATCAAATGAGCCCCAAAATATTACCAAATATCATTAGGTCAAGAAGTTTACTCAATAAAATAAACTCCACTTTTATTGTGTTAATCCCCATGAAAGATGATGTTGCATCTATGCAATATTATAGACCTATAAGCTTATGCAACACAATCTAAAAAATATTTTCTAAGCTTATTATCAATTAGCTAAAAGATGTTCTTAGTAGATTGATATCTCCAAGTCAAAAAGGGTTTGTAAAAGGTAGACAAATTTTAGATGCAACCTTAGTAACTCAGGAATACATTCACTCTATGGATTTTAGCAAGAAAACATGTATGGATCTTAAACTAGATATCTCTAAGGCCTATGATAGAGTATCTTGGTTGTTTCTTACAGATATTCTTGAGAGCATTGGTTTCAAAGGTAGATTACATAAGATTATTAAAGCTTGTGTCTATTAGAGTTAGATATGTAGATAACTAAGATCTAAAGGCCAAATGAAAATAATAAAGATATCAATATGCAATGCTCAAGATTGCAATGGATTTGATTATCCCAAAAAATTTAATTACAAATGAGAACCCCTTAGTTATATAGCCAAGGTGAGACATAAGATGTCATAATATTATGACAAGTTTCTTAATCTTATTACATGAGACAACTAACTTGACATAAAAGTCAAAAAGATAATTTCTAGACATGACAACTAAGTCTTGTAAAATGAATCTTAAGACCTAAGTAAACTTAACAAGTGAATATTTCCCCTTAGTAAGTGAATTAACTAGGAACAAGACATTTATTCACACCAACACCCCCCCTTAAGTGTAACTTAGGGAGTATATTATTATACAAATGATGCAAAGATACAAGGATGGGTCCCAACTATTAGACCATGTTAGGTACCCATGTACAAATTAAAATGCAATCTCTCACAAATGGATAAAAGGAGTGTAGTATAGGAAAATGCATACCCTTGAATTTTCACACTTGTTTGGGCCCTCCTTTCTTTATTTATGCTTCTTTATGGCTTAACTAGTCCTATTTTATGTCCACAAGCCCTATGAATTACATCTTTTTCTGGTTAATCCTGATATTCTCCAATGCATAAATGATAATTTAATGAATCCATTAGTGTGTCCCTAAATTTTAGGTCGGGGCTAAAATGCCACCTAGGGCATATTTGTCCCCCAAGGATCTCAAGACCCTGATTTTGGCATATCTAGATTGGTCCCCTTTTTGGTGTCTATGCCACAAGTTTTGAGGACTCGGGACTAAGACGCCACCTAGGGTGTCTTAGTCCTCCATGGGTCATTTTCAAGATTTAATTTCAAATTCTAGTGAGATTTAGCCTCCTTTATTCAATGAATTCATATGTCGGCTTGGTGTGATATAATTTCTAGATATTAAGCATAAGTATAAGTACAAGGTTCCTTCATTCATTTTAACCCAATTCTTTTATGAGAGATTTAATCATAGCATAATTGAGTCCACAAGAGCATTCAAGAGCAGATTTATCAAGAATTTGGAGCCATTTTTAGATTCAAGCATCATATCAAAGAATTTTATTGCATCATGTGTGTTGTGCTAGCATTTAT
The DNA here is from genome assembly GCA_007258455.2 of Sequoia sempervirens. Lineage (NCBI taxonomy): Eukaryota > Viridiplantae > Streptophyta > Pinopsida > Cupressales > Cupressaceae > Sequoia > Sequoia sempervirens. The sequence continues at coordinate 23,646 of VDFB02381828.1, read as the reverse complement.
GATGTAGGGTTTTGATTCAAGCAAAGAAATTCAAGTCCTATTTATCAAGCATTCAAGATCCATGTCCATTAAAACCATTACACACAAGTTTGCATATTTCATAAGGGTTTGGTGAGTTGTAGCATTGCATGTTGTTCATTCACCATTTCTTTCATTATTCTATTTCATTTCAATGTTTAATTACCACCGAGGGGTTTGACCAAGGAAAACCCCCATTCACTAATAAACAACAAGTTTTTCCCTCTTGCATATTTGTGATTATAGATCTAGGTTGTAGACTTGAAGATCTCTTAGAGTGAAAAGTTGCAAAAGTTACAAAGTTGAATTTTAAAGTTGTCATCTTCACAAAAACTCACCTATAGGTTGAATCCGAAAGTTTTAGAACCTAAGATCAGAAAGGAAGCAAGTGCAGAACTTTGAGTTCAGGATCCTATTTAGAGTTTGCAGAAATTTAGAATGAGACTAATATGCCATATTGGGCATCTTAGTCCTTCCAGGATTTTTTTTCAAATATTTTCTGTGATCCGGTTCTAAGATGTGAAGACTCTATATTTTCCCCAAAAAATAGTAGTGGGACCAATACACCATCGGGTGTCTTAGTCCTCCACAACACTTTTTGGTAGCATATTTACATTTTCAAAATCCTCACATCTCCAGACTTCCTAGGTACACATATGTTATCTCCCTGTTACATAATTTCATTATTTGCATCTCTCATTTAGCTTACATTTCTAGTTATTGATCATTTTTCATATCACACCATGTTTTCAAACATTTTCTTTTTCAAGCATTTGCTTGGTGGTGAACCCCTTAGAACTCAAAGAACCACCTCCTAGGACCTTCCTAATTGTGAATTGACTCACCTTGTGAGGTTGTTAGTCAATCCAATTAGGACTCCTAGGACATTAGTGGATTATTGAGTGGAAAAAGTGTGATATCTTAAGGTATCCATTTTTCTACACATCAAGGAGAAAACCACATGGGATAGAATTCCTCTCCAAAAGAGATAAAAAAATTCTCTCACTAAAGAATGAGAAGACCAAAACCCCATATGAGGAAAAATACCCCCCATAAGAGAGAAGAAGAAGAGAGACCATGCAACCCCCTCAATGATGAGTCTCTTGAAATATTAGAAGCTTGAAATTGAATGCTAAAGATGATCCAATCTATTTGAATAACATTCCTCCCCTTAGGAATAAATAGAACCAAGATGAAATGCAGGATGTCTTCCCATTCCTAAAAGGAAGATGTGGGAAGAAGAATGATGTGTGATGCCTATGGGTATGTGCAGGATCGTGATGGGCCAAAAGTGGCAATATGATGGGTATGTGGTTGATGACTATTTTTTTACATAAAATTGATGAAACAAAAAGGGTTTTTAAAGGAGATTCTTATCTTTACACCGATATAAATTATGCTTTAGTTTGAATTTAATAAGTAATTATTATTCATTTTCTATTCAAATTATGACTAAAGTCCTGATTGATAGGCTGATTGAAAAACATCTATAGTTTTCAAATGGTCTCACATTTTTTGAATCCAAAACATGTGTCACATTCTATGATTTTCATACTATAGGATTAAAAAAAGAAAAAAAAAATTTCATGAAGTTGTGACCAAGTTAAGGTGGTCAGACATACGAGTTTTTATATTTTTAAAAAAATTGTAATAAAAAATTCATAATTAATTATTTACTTGGAAAAAAATTACAAAAAAATATGCATCACATTGGGGCATGAGTCATCTACTTATATCTAAAATCTTATAAAAAAATATTATCATTTTATTGTGGTTAGGGTGGTCAGAAAAATACCTACTTATTTTTTCCCTGAAATTTAAGCACCACTGCATTGAAATTTCAAATTTTCACCAAATAGATTTTTTGTTTTTTAAACAAACCTAGTAGTTTAGAAACTACATTCAATTTTCTACAGATTCTATTCTTACATATTTTTGAAATAATATTGATAACTTATTCAAATTTTTACGTTAAGTTTCCTAACTTTGATTTTTCTAAATTTTTTGCCACTTAAGGGTCTATTTTTTCCATGATGATCCTACACATACCCCTATGAACTATTCTCAAGTGTCTCCATGTTGATGTTGAAAGCTAACACACTCCATGTTGGCAGATGGTCAACTCTCCCTGTTGGCATATGGCTCTAAGAGATCGATTTTGGCTACTTGTGTTGTCATTGATGGCAACTTGAGTCTACAGTTTGATCTGTAGTATTAGTTGTGCTTATACCGAAAGAGAACCTAAGTCTCTATATTCTACTGATAGAGAAAGTAAATAACAGGACATCTGGTTGGTATGCTAATCTGACTACATCACCGAATCACTATTTTGTGGTGTGGATCTCCAAGGAAGTTTTCCTAGCACGTACACTATTCTACTGAATAAGTTTTGTGGTGTTGTATTAATCATAGCTCAAGTTAAGAGGTTCAGTGGCATGATTAATGATCTATTTTTCATTGTTTCTGACATAATCAATGTGGTGAATCATGGATGTATGTGGAATAATTATCTTGCTATCTCTTATGTTTTGGAACCTTGGTGTGGGTCCCTTCTATAAGTCTAGCAGACTTATGAAGGCGCGCTTCATTTTCTAATTAGAGTTTTGGGTTGACATAAGAAAGAATATTATATTTTGTTGAAAGGTTGACATGTATTGAACTTTTGGGTTAGCGAATACATAAGGAAGATCAATAATTCACTTTGTGTATGTGTGATGTGAAGAGAGATGTATATGTGTGCGAAAAAGAGTAGAGTAGTTGATTGATCTAACATTAGTTCTAATACTGAAGGGTTTTCAGTAGGAGAATAGAGCAGAGTAGAACATATTTGAGTAGAAGGTCCAAAGTCAGATTGTCCACTTCAATGGAATTAAATCCAAACATTTGTAGATGCTATATTCTCAGTTCAAATTTTGTTGTAATCTATATTATAATTGTAAGGTAGTGAGCTCTTGGCAGTGCACTTGAATGCAAGTGCACTCCCCTCTTTTATTTTACTTTTAATAGAGTAAACTTTGTGGATTAATCTCCACTGTGGTTTTTCCCCCAACAAGGTTTCCACGTAAAAATATTTAGTGTTATGGTGATTATTGATGTGACTACATTTTTTCATCTGTTATGTGCTGCTAATGTTATATGAAGTTCTATTATTGTTGTTGATGGTTTTTAGATCTATTTTGTAAATCAAAATTATTGAAAACTGATTCACCCCCCTCTCACTGTTCCTTGATTCCAAAAATTGGTATCAGAGTAGGTTCCTCTTCTAAAGCTTAGCATCTTGAGGTTAATCTTGAAATATAATGGATGTTGGTGGAATTCAACAATAGTTGATGGTGGCACTTGATGATCTTGATCAATCTAAGGCAGAGGTCATGGAACTTAAGGAAAATATTGTAGATGCCAAAAAATTCATTCAATCACTGAAGGACAAGATTAATGACTCAAGGGAGAAAAGAAAGGAAATTTGTGATCAGTTGATGCAGAAAGAAAACAAAGGATCGAATGACGTCCATTTAAATGAAACCCTAAAAGAGATTACAGGAGAATGTGAAAAGCTAGCCAAGGATAATGCATCTCTAAGACTTGAAATGGAATCTATGGCAATGAAGTTTACTAAAGAAATTGAGCAAAGAAAGAAGAATGAGGAGAATCTGGCCCAGTCCCTGAGAGAAAAGTCTGAAGAATCCAGTAGAATTAACAATAGATTTATCTAGTTGGAGCCCAGTGCCTGAGAGAAAAGTCTGAAGAATCTAGTAGAATTAACAATAGATTTATCCAGTTGGAGATTGAACTACAACAATCCAAAAACAATGAATGAGATCTTGAGAGATAGATAGCCATTCTTGGAAATGAGCTTGCTATTGCAAATGAATTCAAAGAAAATTTTAGGATAAGTTCTACCAAGCTTGAAGAAATAACCAAAAGTTAGAAGGATATAAATGATAAGTGAGAATGCTCTGGATCTGAACAAAAGAATCCTAAAAGGAAGAACAAAGGAAGAAGACATCTGGTAAGGCAACCCAATACTCAAATATTTAATGGATATTGATTTGTTTGTAATAAATTTGTACATATTCCCTCTTAGTGTAGAAGGAAGATAAAACCTAGTACTCTATCATTTTCTAGTCAATGTTTCAAATGCAAGAAGTTTGGTCATAAGGCTTTAGAATGTAGGAGTATGATTGTTAGTACTAGTAACATTAAATGCTATACCTATGGAAGATCTGGACATGTTGCTAATCAATGCAGGTTAGGAGGAAATCAGTGGAATGGATGGTATAAGAAGAAAGGTCCAATATGTTTCAATTGTAACAATCTTGGTCACATTGCAAAGTTCTTCCAGAACAAAAACATGAATAAAAGAGGTTCGGTGTATCAAGGAAGAAATTCACAAAAAGACAATAAAGGTAAATCAAAAGCTTCTATGGAAGAAATAAAAGATCAGATGAAGAAGACATGGGTGAAGAAAAGTGAAACGGATGAAGGAAATAAAGCTATACCAAAAGCCCTATTTGGTAGCTCCTCCAGTAATTGATATCAAGCCAATGGCCTAGGGGGAGTTTTTCATGAAAATTCATTGCCCCCCCTATGTATTATTGGCATCGAGTCTCTAGATGTCATCAGTTGCTATGTTATCCATTGATGGAAGTATTTGCAATGTATGATAAACTGGTCAAAATGGCATAAGTCTGAAGTTGAATTCTTAGCTTGTTGTCTAAGCTTGCAGTGTAATTGGAACTTCTAGGGAAACACATTTATTGCGAAAAAAAGTAAAGTTATAAAAGGGAATTTTGAACCCTATTTCAGCACCAAGCATTGAAGGAGAACAGATCTAGAGTATTTTTTTGCAATATTTCAAGGTGAGAAAGGTCATTCTAGTGGTGAATCTCTAGGTATTCCTACTAATCATTGATTTTACATCTATTTTTTAATCGATGGAACTTTGTTCAAAGTAGAACATGGAGCAAATCAAAGGTATCATAACCCTAGATGAGTATAGTAGACAAAAGATTAGCGATGAAAGAAATTTGTTGTCGCTCACCAATGTCAGAAGGCTTGAAGGATCAAAGAACAAGGATTTGGATAAACCATATCAAATTACCAAGGATGTAATCAGAAATTTAACTAGCTTAGGAAATGTCAATGATGTGCCGAAGAAGAATTCAATTCACAATGTGGAGGTCAAATCCCTAATTAGAATAATGGGAGATCTGAGGGCTCTGGTAATTTCATCAAATTAAAGATCCTTTGACAAGGTATGTTGCTTATGGAGTCTCATACAAAATTTATTTTAGAAACCGAGAAGGATCAACCTCAACAGGTGCTGCATATATCACCCACAAAATGATAATTAAAAATGAGGACTTTGATCTGTGTAGTCTGTTGAAGGAGAAACAGTTGGAGAATGTTCAATTAACAAAGGATAATGGCTACCAAGTTATGTTTGGTACTATGGAAATATGTATTATGATGTACTTTCTAAACTATTTTCCATTGAAGGAAAATGTAGTGTGGAGAGAGAATATACCGTTTTGTAAGAAAATCTCCAATCATTTCAATTCTTTTGAAATTTGTGAACAAGTGTATGAAAGTTTCTTTAAAAAGGTATTAGAAAGGTTTGGAGAAGGTTTTGTTCCTCTTCCGACAAAAATAACTGAATTTGGATCATCTTTCAAAAAAGGAGAGAAAAAGTGGAAGAGAGAAGGAGATACAACTAGTGTCACTCCTCTAACACCCAAGTCTGTAAAGATTGAAGAAAAAGGGAAAATTAAAGTGGTTGTGGATGTAGAAGATGAAATTTCTAAAGGATATGTTCCCAAAGATCAACTTAAACTAGATGAACCGAAAATAATAATTGTTGAAGATAGTGATGAGGAAAATGCTCTGTTTAAGACAAAGATAATGCAAATCATTTAGGATGAGGATGGTATGCAAAAGATATCTGGTATATGGTTGAATGGAACATCATATGAGTAGGATTTAATTGAAAATTCTCTGGAAAGGTACTTAATTGATAACAATATTGAGTTGGAAAGTCTACAGAATGTTCTCCTAGAAGATCTTATTGAATGTGTCAAGATATCTATGGAGTCTGTGCCCTTGGAAAGGAAGGAAGAAGAAATAATTTCTCATTTAAAAATTTATTTTAGATTACCTCTTTCCAGATTAAAGAAGAAAATGAGTGAGCTGAGACAGTGCATCAATTTGGAAAATAAAGTTTTAACTAATGTCTTAGGTGGCCTCATGTGGTAGGAAAGTACAAGGATAAGCTTAAAGAGATTGAAAGTGAGCTTGTTACGACTGGACATAATTACAGTATGCTATTGGATAAGAATGGAGATGTGAAGAAGAAAGTTTATGATTTACAGATTGAGCATGCAAAAGTTCATACTGCTAAGAATGCTCTCATTGATGCTTTATGGAAAGTCAAAGATATAACTAAAGGGAGATTAGAACAAATTATTGAGACTCTTAAATTAGGAGAGGAACTAGAAGCAACAATCACTATTCCTAAGTCTCTTGTGCAAATAATCAATAGAACTTTAGAAAAAAATAGTCTGATCATAGCCATTGGGATTGTAGTGGATTCTTGGAAGAAATTTCTTCCAGAATTGAAAGCTAAGTATAAAATAATTTTCTGAATTTTCGTAGCAGTTGTCATATTTTGATCAATTTTTGCATCATTATTTGGGGAGAGAATGGAGTAAGAGATAGACCAGTAAAATATTTTAAAGGAGAGGATAAGGAAGAGAAGTGTAGAGTAGATGTAATAGAGCTTTGTCATTGATTTCAAAGGGGGAGAGAATGAAGTGAAAAATTTCCTGACATCAAAAGGGGGAGTAGTAGTTTTGGATTTGATATGTTTTTTTGGTTTTTGACATTTAGTAAATTTTTCACTAAGTGTTGCCATCAGTGCCAAATGGGGAGATTGTTGGCATATGGCTCCGAGAGATCAATTTTGGCTACTTATGTTGTCATTGATGGCAACTTGAGTCTATAGTTTGATCCACAGTATTAGTTGCGCTTATACTGGCAGAGAATCTAAGTCTCTATATTCTACTGACAAAGAAAGTAAAGAACAAGACATACGGTTGGTATATTGATCCAACTACGTCACTGGATCACTATTTTTTAGTGTGGATCTCCAAGGAAGTTTTCCTAGTATGTACACTATTCTACTGAAGAAGTTTTGTGGTGTTGTATTAATCATAGCTCGAGTTAAGAGGTTCGGTGGCATGATTCATGATCTATTTTTCATTGTGGATGACATACTCGATATGGTGAGTCACGGATGCATGTGGAATAATTATCTTGCTATCTCTTATGCTTTGGAACCTTGGTGTGGGTGCCTTCTATAATTCTAGTTGACTTATGAAGGTACTGTTGTCACCTAGAATTGCACCCTGTGCAAAGTTTACAAGAAACTGAGCATTCTAGAGCAACATGGGATCATCTCAAGGCTGTGGGTCACCTATAGCTGAAATGAACCTTCGGAGAAGGCCGGCTTCCCTTAGGTATCACCTAAACTATTGATCTTTGCTAAGTAAAGGGAGAAGAAAATACATTAAAAGTTAAAACTAGGTCTGTGGTGATACACCAAATTAATTAGAAATCATAAAAATGAAAGCAGGATGAAACACACTAGAGAAAACTAGACTGCTGCTATTTCACCTACTCAACATCACCCCATTCAGCTTTATGCATCACTCTTGGCAGGTTCGATCTACATACATATCTCGAGAAGGAAGGAACAATCTTCACAACTAAGTGGTATGAATGCAAATTTAGTAAAACATTGTTAAAGAAATATATACATAAGCTAACATATAGAAAATGAGAGTGGTACGAGCATCAATACTTGTTTTCAAGATGAACTCTATTTCGCATTCCAAAATTTTAGTCGAGTTACAGATACATACACTAATTGAGAAAGGATTGGAAAAAGAATCACTAACTCCTTTGAATCTATAAATCCAACTATTTACAAAAAGGCAAAAAAATGCCTTATATACAGACTGTGTGTTGGCCCCTTAGGGCTTACAACAAATATCCCAGCTTTGAAAAAGATCTATCTCAGATCTTTTATGAATTAATTGCAGAAGCCTGCATGTCCCTATTGTTGGTGTCAACGTGAAGAACCGCTCTTGGAGAAGCCTTCTTCAGATATTCTTCAACTACCACATTCATTCGATCCATTGTTTCTGGTTGAGCTACTTCGGCTGCACCTTGAATGCTCTGAGCCTGCAATAGATACACATCGCCCTTCATTCTATTGATGCTCTTCAGACTGCCATGACTTACCCTCAGATTTCTGTGATTGGCTGAGTGAAAGCCACATAGCTTCTTCGGGCAGTCAAAACTTTCCGCAAGCATCGGCAAGTCATGGAGCCGTCGCTGAGAGTTCCCAGCGAGACCTAAAGATCATACCGATGCTACTGGAGCCATCGGCGAGACACCGTTTGTCACCAAGAGATCAGTGGGTTGATGTGTCCCATGGAGATCCCTCTTTGTCGCTGAGACCATGTGATATCGGTAAGACATCCTATCGAAATCCCCATAGTCATATTGAGCATCTTCTATCATATCGGCCTCTTCTTTTGTCGTTAAGACACACCCCATTCGTCGAGACTCTATATCAAAGATTCACTGCTTTGCCGAAAGTTCGTTTGAGTTCGGAGAAAGCTTGCTTGGTCAGCAAGACATTCTGCCGACCCACCCTCATTCCGTCTAAGTCTTCTTTTCCTTCGCTGAGACTCCCACCGGTTGAGAAGAGTTCTTCCCAAGATCCTTGTGTTATGCCGAAGACTCCTCTATTGTCGGTGAGACCCACGCTGAAATCTCCGATGGAATACCGTCGGCGTAACCCCTGTCGGTCACCGAGACATTACTGCGAAAGCCTCGAGTTTGGGTGAGGCCTTTCTTCTATCCTCGGTGGTTCCTTCATCCTTCGGCAAGACATACACCGAACTAATTTCCCTACCAAGACTTTTCATTCACCGAGACATCACTATGTCGGCCAGACATCATCCCAATTTGAAAGCTACACCAAAGATCACTATTGTCGGTGAGAGATTGAACCTTCGCTGGGACTTCTCACCGAGCACTGTAGGTCTCCCCGAATCTCGTGGTCACCGAGAGTCTCACCGAATAGCAATTGAATGGTCTATTGGCCAAGGAAAATCTATGCGGTAAGAGGTCATACCAAACCCTCTCTGCTATAGCAATAGGCTCTATATGCTCATTCGGCATGATAGAAACTAGGTCACAGTGACCTGCTCAAGATGGAAAGAATCAAGCAATCAGTTGGCCAGATAGTAGGAGGGTCTTGCCGACTTTCTCCTTGGATGATCTTCATGCTGAATCCTTCTAGGGTAGCTTCTCCCACTGAGTTCCCCGTGACCTGGCAATAGATGTAGAGTCTTTGCCCTTGTGTGAATGTCCCACCAGACCTCTGAAGATCTAACATTTGATCATCTTGCCTGATTTAACTGTAGGTGAAATAGAGGCAACAATTCTGGTGACCTTTGCAGGATGTTTTCCTGCTAAACATGAGACCAGTGACTATACCTATCCATTGGGCATGGAGTCATTAGAAAACTCAGAGAACAAATAAAACATCAGTCAGCACATGGTTGCAATACGCATGAGAATAATAGGACACAAAAGGTTTTCAAAAACAAAACAGGGTAGAACAACAGAGAAAAAATGCCACATTAAAACAACATTTAGGAGATGGAACAAAATAGAGAACAAACGAATCATAGTGCAAAGCACTTATTGAAAACATAAAACCTAACTAGATATGTACAAGAAAGGAACTTATCAGGCTCAAAAGTAGGGTTTAAGGTGTATCCCATTGACTGGGATAGGAAGCAAATCTCCTTCTATTGTAGCTAGTTGAGAAGCATTATGCTCTTTACAACCTGTGATAACAAATGGACCAGTCCACATGTTGTCAAACTTGGTGTGGTGTCCTGGTCTGCTTTTAAGAACGTCCCACCTAAGCACAAGGTCTCCCTCCTTAAAAGATTTTGCAGTAGCCCTTTTGTCGAATGTCTTCTTTGTCTAGAGCTGATGGTACTCTAAAGTTTTCATTGCTATGTCTCTTGATTCTTCGAGCTCCATGAGCTCTGCATACCTTATAGACATTGGGTCTTGTCCCTCAAACATCTCCAACTGGTGAATAATATCAAGATCTGGAAGCTCCACCGATAGTGGCAATCTTGCCTCTTTTCCATAGATCAACATATATGGTGAGTTACCAACAGACCTCTTAGGGGTCACTCTGTCTACCCAAAGTGCATTCTTTAGACTGATGTGCCAGGTCCTTTGATTATCCTCTATGGTCCTTTTAATAATTCTGATGAGGTTCTTATTTGTGCTCTCAGCTAGGCCATTACCTTGAGGATAATAATTTGAGGAGGTGCTCAAGTGAATACCATTCTTAACGGCCCAATCAGTTACCCTTAGACTTGTGAATGCAAGGGCATTATCAGATATGATGGAGTCAGGCACTCCAAACCTAGTGACTATGTCTTCATAGAAGCTCAAAATTGAAGACTCCTTTGCTTCTTTCAATGCAACCACTTTTTTCCACCTTGTAAAATAGTCTGTAGCTGTAAGTACCCACTTGTGACCAGCACTAGAAGGTGGGTTTATTGGACCAATGAAATCAATGCCCCATCTCATGAAGGGCTACTCTACTTGAATCAGGTGCAGGGGCATAGCTGGCAACCTTTCCTTTCCTGAAATAGAGCACATTTGACACATTTTCTTACCCAAGAGTAAGCATCTTTGAACAGGCTAGGCCAGTAGTAACCAGCTCTCATGATTTTCCAGGCAGTAGTTCTGGGAGCAAAGTGACCTCCTGCAGCTCCGTCATGAAACTCATGAAGCACTTTTTCAATTTGGTCACTGTGAATGCATCTTAATAGGACACCATTTAGATCCTTTTTAGAAAGAACATTATTTACAATATCTCCTTTTGGTTCTGTTTAATCCCAATGGGCATTCACCAATTTGTAAGAAATGGGTCATATCTTGAACCCAATTGGTTGTCTCTATAGGTACATCATCTTGAGCATCCTGAAGTTCATTTGTATTAGCAAGGATAGCATCCTTTTCGAGTTTACCTTCACCGTTTGACCCTACAGTGAGGTGCTCACATAGACCTTTTCCTCTAACCGGCTTGGTGATCTTAATATCTACGTCATACTCCATGACCTTGGTGACCCACCCTGCTCTTTTTTCATTTAGATCCTTATTCAACAAGAATTCCTTCACACTTGAGTGTGCAACTAGAATATGAACCTTATTGTTTGAAATCAAAGGTTTAAATTTCTTCAAACTTCTAATCACAGAGAGAACATGCTTTTCAATGAATGTATTCCTTTCTTTGTAATCTGCAAGTATTTGGATAAAGAAGGCTATGGGTTGCTCCAAATTGTTGCTATTCTTCTGAACCAGCATAGCAGAGATTGCACCACCACTACCAAAAGCATATAAAAAGAAGTCTTTAAGAAGTCAGGGTTTACCAATGTCGGAGCAAATTCTAATGCCTCTTTAATTCCTCTGAAATTGTGCTTTACCTCCTTTGTCCAACTGAAGACTGCATTCTTCTTTAACATGGTTGTTAGAGGTTGTAGCAGGTTTTCCACGTCTGGAATGAACCTTCTCAAAAAGTTGATCTGTCCCAGAAAACTCTGTAAGCCCTTCTTGTGATTAGGTAGCAGCAACTCAAGTATGGCTCTGACCCTTTCAAGGTCAATAGTGATTCCCTACTTTGAAACTATGTGTCCTAATAGTTTCCCTTCATCGATAGCAAAGATACTCTTCTTTGGATTGAGGGAGATACCGAATTCTCTACATTTTTCAAACACTTGCCTAAGATGTAACAGATGTTCATCAGCATTCTTGGAATAAAGTATAATATCATCTAGGTAGATTAGTATAATCTTGTTGATCAAACTTTGAAATGCCATGTCCATGGCCCTCTGAAACATGGCACCAACATTGGATAAACCAAAAGGCATCCTTTTATATGCCATGGTGCCCCATTTAGTTGTAAAAGAAGTCTTAAACTGATCTTCTTCTTTAACCAACACCTGATTATATCCTGAAAAACCATCTAGTAAGGAAAACCTTTCAGAACCAACAACCTCTTGCAAAATTTGCTCCATGGAGGGCAGCATGTAGTGGTCTTTCAAGGATGCTCAGTTAAGATCCCTGAAGTCAACACAAAGCCTTATCTCACTTTCTTTCTAACCGGTACAAGATTAGAAACCCATGAAGTGTACTTGATAGGAAAGACAATACCCCCCTCAACCAGTTTAGTCAGCTCTTTAATCATTAGAGGCTCAAGTTTAGGGTTCAAGGGCCTTTGTTTCTGTCTTACCGGCTTAGCATCAGACTCTAACTCAATTGTGTGCTGAGCAATGTGGGGATCAAAACCTTTCAAATCTGAATATTCCCAAGCAAAGACATCATGAAACTCTTGGCACAAAGAAACAAAAGCTTGTCTATCTTTAGGTGAAAAAAGTTTTCCTATCTTAAGGAGCTTACCTTTGAAGTTCTCCAGCTCTTCATAGTGTTCTTCTTTGATTTGCAAGCTAGCTCTACCCTTTTTGAGCTGATCATTAGTACTAAAAATCAACTCTAAGGTAACCAAGCCTTTAGGCAATTTGTTTGTCTTCAACTGTATGACCTAATCACCATACTGCTGCTTGAGATTTGCTTGATTCACCATGGAGAATTGATCTTCCTCAAGCAAGATGGAAAGGATCTGCTCATCACTGTCAAAGACTTGCCATTGAATGTTGTTGTCAGGAATTGAGGGTCTGACTACAACCTTCACATATGGCTACACCTTCTCTTTTGTGATGTCATTTGGAATATCAAACTGTGCTCCAATGGCTGTGATCCTATCAGCATGCTTGTTCTGATTCCTTGGAATAGATACTAAATTAAAGGCATCGAATTCCACAAGCATGTTACACACTCTATTTCTATAAGACTTTAGTGTGTCATTTTTAGCAACATTCAGGCCCCTTACTTGATTAACAATTAATTCGCTGTCCCCATGGACTTTCAAGTTGGTTATTCCTCTCTTTCTTGCCCACTCTAGTCCTTGAACAAGGCCTTCATACTTAGCAGTGTTATTAGAGCATGCAAAAGCAAAACAAAATGCAGAGTAGTACCTATCACCTTGTGGAGAAATCAACATTGCACCTCCTGCTCCATTTTTACTTTTGGAACCATCGAAGAACATCTCCCAAAGTCTATTTAGTGGTTGCAACAACTGATCTGCATCTTTCTCCAAGTTTGGAATCTTTGTATCAAGTTCTAGAATAACATAGTTGCCCATACCAGCATCTTGAATGAGATCTACAGGACTGTCTGATACATTTTCAACTACCCATTCATGCAGCAACACTTCAGGAATAGCTTATGATTGGAGTTCTTGAGCAGTAGCTAGTTCATTGTCAGTAAAAACAACACAATTTGCATTTGCAGCAGAAGGAGTGGCATTGATGGGGCTTGGGTTATATGGCTCAATGTGGTCTTTGGCCAACCTTTCAGACTTGATGGTAACCTTAGTCCCATATCTTGTTCTAAATAGCATATGTGACCAATCAGCCGACACATAACCACCTATCTTGGCTGTAAAGTCTCTAGATAAATACAAGGAAAAGAAAGGTGGAAGGTCTATGACACATATGTCTTGAGGGACTGAAAAGTTTGGACAAGCATGGAGAGTGAGGTTTAAATCCTTGATAATACCCAAAGTGTTAACCGAAGTGCCATCCAATTGGATCACTCCCTTCTCCAAAGGCTGGTATTTTAGTCCAAGTTTGTCAGCAATTTGTTTTGGCATGACGGAGCTACTAGCTCCACTATCTACCATACAGTTATGGACAAATTTATCACCAATAATTACAGACACGTAGAAAGGGGGTGGTTTAACTCTTTTTTCATTCTCTATGCAAGGCTGCTGATCATTTCCCTAAGAAACATTCGTTAACACAGCTCTAACCTGACCTATTGGGGGCTCAGATTCATCAAACATTTTCAAACTTGATAGGGCTGATTGTAACATATCCTTTTGACTGGGGATGAATAAAGAATCCCACATAGACATTGTAACATTCATTTTCTTCATACTATCAAGGATATTAAATGGCACAGTTGGGTTTACTTTAGATTGTACCTTTATGCTGGCCTGATCAGCTTGTGAGTGTGGCTGCTCCTTGCCCGGGAGCTGCTAATTTCTTTGTGAACCATGAATTGCTTGAGAGGTAGATGGCTTCATAGCTGATGCTTTTCCTTTTTCAGCTACTTGGTCAAGCTCAAATGCTCTCTTCTTTTCCCTAGTGTTAGCTACGACTGGAGAGCTATCCTCATTCAACCCACATAATTCTTGACCTTGCCAATTAAGCAGGGTTGTATCATTGCTGAATTGGTCCCGATGTTGTGAAGATGTATAATTAGGTGTATACTGTTGTGAACTCGAGGCATTCTGTAACATAAGTGCCTGATTGATTAGTCCATTTGAACAAGTGGCTTGATTATGAGGTTGGTTATAGGGGTAACATCGTTCATAGTCTGCTGCTAAGTTATTTTGGGTTGGAACCAACTCCTTGGTCACACTAACAGGGACTGGAGCATAGGCCTAAAAAGGCCTTGTGTTCACACTCTGTCTTGGGCCCTAATAATTGCCCTGATACTAATGTCTATTCCCTTGAAATTGCTATTGCTGACCTTGAAAAGGCTGACTTGAGGCCTAATTTTGCTGTTGATAAGGCCTGGAATAGGTCTGTTTCTTTTCCAAGTTCACCAACTTGTTACCAAAAGTCTGTAAAAGACTTTTGATCTCTTGTAATTCATTTGATGAGCTTGAGGAAACACTTTCTTGCTTGTCAATGGTTGGAACAATAGCTGGTAGCATTGGTACAGCTGGTATAGGTGTGAAAGGAGGTATTTGCAAATGGATGTTTGCATGAATTTTTGGAAATATTGGCATTGGTGGCTTGGGAGCAAGCTTACCGGCTTGTATTAAGCTATTTTCAGCTTTAATAGTTGTTTCAAAGGCATCTGGCAGAGATACTCCTCCCATTGACTGTATCATGATAGCTATATCATTCTTCAAAGCTCTCAAAAAGTATAGAAATGCATACTCTAGAGGTGGCCTCACTGTTGCAGGGATTCTATCCCAAGTTCTTTGAAATTTGAAGTTGAAATTGTTCATCTGCTCTTGTGGAGCCCTCTTTATTGTTGTCAGTTGCTCCAATAGAGATAAATTTTCGGACCTATCTTGGAACTGCTTATGCAACTTATCTCCAAACTCGTCCCATGTAGAAATTGAACTGACTGGTAGGCTCCTGTACCACTGCACAACTCTTCCTTTTAGTGAAGCAGCTAATAATCTAATGGCAACGTCCTCTTGGGTTATGTGATGGACTCCACACAATGAAGCCACATCTCTCAAATGTTCGATGGGAGTAGTTTGGTCTTCTCCCATGAAAGTTGGCAGACTCTTCAGGGCTGCCATCAGAATATCATTATGTTGTGCCAAGTTCAAAGGACTCCCTCCATTGAAAGCCACAAAGGGCTGATTCCTTAGAGCGGCCATTGGAGGTATCTGAAGTGGATTGGTTGGTGTAGAAAAATGAGACCTTACAGGTGGAGTGGACTGAGTTCTTCTGGAACAGATGATTGTTGTTCTCTGCCTTTCCTCAACCCTACCTTGTCTCCTTGGTGGTGACAACTACAAGTACTCAAAAGGGCCTGAGCTACTTCTTGTTCGAACTCCTTTCATATACTATAAAAGGCATGGATTTCTGGAGTTCTTTCTTTCTGTGGAGTCGCCAAGTATGCTACAAGACTTTTGCAAAGTCTTGATTTCACTGGTTGGATACTAAACTAGCAGTTTAAATTAATCTTTGTCCCACTAGGCATGCCAGAAACTGTTGTCACCTAGAATTGCACCCTGTGCAAAGTTTACAAGAAACTGAGCATTCTAGAGCAACATGGGATCATCTCAAGGTTGTGGGTCACCTATAGCTGAAATGAACCTCCGGAGAAGGCTGGCTTCCCTTAGGTATCACCTAAACTATTGATCTTTGCTAAGTAAAGGGAGAAGAAAATACATTAAAAGTTTAAAACTAGCTCTGTGGTGATACACCGAATTAATTAGAAATCATAAAAATGAAAACAAGATGAAACACACTGGAGAAAACTATACTGTTGCTATTTCACCTACTCAACATCACCCCATTCAGCTTTATGCATCACTCTTCACAGGTTCGATCTACATACATATCTCGAGAAGGAAGGAAAAATCTTCATAACTAAGTGGTATGAATGTAAATTTAGTAAAACACTGTTAAAGAAATACATGCATAAGCTAACATACAAAAAATGAGAGTGGTACAAGCATCAATACTTGTTTTCAAGATGAACTCTATTTCGCATTCCAAAATTTCAGTCAAGTTACAGATACATACACTAATTGAGAAAGGATTGGAAAAAGAATCATTAACTCCTTTGAATGTATAAATCCAACTGTTTACAAAAAGTCAAAAAATTGCCTTATATACAGATTGTGTGTCGGCCCCTTAGGGCTTACAACAAATATCCCAGCTTTGAAAAAGATCTATCTCAGATCTTTTATGAATTAATTGCAGAAGCCTACGTGTCCGTGTTGTTGGTGTCGGCATGAAGAACCACTCTTGGAGAATCCTTCTTTAGATATTCTTCAACTACCGAATTCATTTGATCCATCGTGTTCGGTTGAGCTACTTTGGATGCACCTTGAATGCTCTGATCCTGCAACAGCTACACATCGCCCTTCATTCTAATGATGCTCTCTAGACTACCATGACTTACCTTCAGATTTCTTTGATTGGCTGAGTGAAAGCCACACAGCTTCTTCGGGCAGTCAAAACTTTCCACAAGCATCGGCAAGTCATGGAGCCATCACTGAGAGTTCCCAGTGAGACCTAAAGATCATACCAATGCTATCGGAGCCATCGGCGAGACACCGTTTATTGCCAAGAGATTAGTGGGTTAACGTGTCCCATGGAGATCCCTCTCTATCACTGAGACCACGTGATATCGGTAAGACATCCTATCGAAAGCCCCACAGTCATATTGAGTGTCTTCTATCATATCGGCCTCTTCTTTTGTTGCTGAGACACACCCCATTCATCGAGACTCTATATAGAAGCTTCCCTGCTTTGTCGAAAGTTTGTTTGAGTTTGGAGAAAGCTTGCTTGGTCGGAAAGACATTCTGCCGACCCACCCTCATTCCGTCCAAGCCTTCTTTTCCTTCGCTGAGACTCTTTTCGGTCGAGAAGAGTTCTTCCCGAGCTCCTTGTGTTATGCCAAAGACTCCTTTGTTGTTGGTGAGACCCACGCCGAACTCTCTGATGGAATACCGTCGGTGTAACCTCTACCGGTCGCTGAGACATTACTGCGAAAGCCTCGAGTTTGGGTGAGGCCTTTCTTCTATCCTCATTGGTTCCTTCATCCTTTGGCAAGACATACACCGAACTGATTTCCTTGCCAAAACTTTTCATTTCCCGAAACATCACTATGTCGGCTAGACATCATCCCAATTTGAAAGCTACACCAAAGATCACTATTGTTGGCAAGAGATTGAACCTTCGCTGGGACTTCTCATCGAGTGCTGTAGGTCTCCCCGAAGCCCGTGGTCACCGAGAGTCTCGTCGAATAGCGATTGAATGGCCTATCGGCCAAGGAAAATCTACACAGTAAGAGGTCATACCAAACCCTCTCTGCTATAGTGATAGGCTCTATAAGCTTGTTCGACATGACAGAAACTAGGTCTTAGCGACCTGCCAAAGATGGAAAGAATCATGCAGTCAGTCGGCCAGACAATAGGAGGGTCTTGCCGACTTTCTCCTTGGATGATTTTCATGCCAAATCCTTCTAGGGTAGCTTCTCCCACTGAGTTCCACACGACCTGGAAAAAGATGTAGAGTCTTTGCCCTTGTGTGAATGTCCCACCAGACCTCTAAAGATCTAACATTTGATCATCTTTCCTGATTTAACTATAAGTGAAATAGAGGCAACAGGTATGCCTCATTTTCTAATTAGAGCTTTGGGTTGACATAAGCAAAAATATTATATTTTGTTGAAAGGATGAAATGTATTGAACTTTTGGGTTAGTGGATGTATAAGGAAGATCATTAATTAATTTTGTGTATGTGTGATGTGAAGAGTGATGTATATGTGTGCGAGAAAAAGTAGAGTAGTTGAGTGATCGAACATTAGTTCTACTATTGAAGGGTTTTCAACAAGAGAACAAAGCAGAGCAGAATAGATTTGAGTAGAAGGTCCAAAGTCAGATTGTGCGCTTCAGTGGAACTAAATCCAGGCATTTGTAGATGCTATATTCCTAGTTCAAATATTCTTGTAATCTATATTATAATTGTATGGCAGTGAACCTATTTCTTGAGCAGTGAGCTCTAGGTAGTGCACCTGAATGCAAGTGCATTCCCCTCTTTTATTTTACTTTTAACAGAGTAAACTTTGTGGATTAATCTCCACTGTGGTTTTTCCCCTAACAAGGTTTCCACGTAAAATATATGTTGTTATGGTGATTATTTATGTGACTACATGTTTTCATCTGTTATGTGTTGCTAATGTTAGATAAAGTTCTATTATTGTTGTTGATGGTTTTTAAATATATTTTTGTAAATCAAAATTATTGAACACTGATTCACCCTCCTCTCAGTGTTCCTTGCATCCAACACTCCCCTTGGTACTCGTGACATGGACTAACCACCTCTCGTGGATTCTTTAACTTTGGTAGTTGTATCGGGCATTAACAAGTCGATCTTTTGGTGCAATGGCAACTTTGGGCCAACAATTGGTATCAGAGCCAAATGTGTCAGGTTCGAATCCCCTTGGGTAACGTTGAGGGGGATTTTATTGGCAGATGGTCAGTGCTCCCCTCGAGATTCATGACATGGACTAACCGACTCCCACAGATCTATTAACTATGGTAGTTATATCAGGCATTAATAGGTCGATCTTTTGGTGCAACAACAACTATGGGCCAACACTCCAAACAGGCATTCTAGGCCACATTACAGAAGATGTCAATCTAGAATCTCCTAGAGATGGATGTAGAACACAATCCAAAGAAAAGTATGCATCCTCTAAAGATAAATAAGCCTCATCCAAATCTTATCCAAAATTATCCACACTCACATCAAATTGCAAACAATTATCATGTAGAGAATGAACAAGAGGGATAGAGTGTTCCCTCACAACAACTAAAGAAGGAGAATCTCCATCAGAGAGAAGTTGAATGCAATCAATGGTGTCTCCCAAATCTAAAATAGGTGATTCAAAAAACAACCCACCAATGTCTATCAAGTATGCATCTAAAGTAGATGTAGCTAAAAGACGGTAGAGATCCTACTGCACTGAATCATAATAAGCCATATTTGTAGCAACATGAGTATCATCAATTGCAACAGTAGATGGAGAAGATGAAATGCAAGGCTCAAGAATGGGATCCAATGTGAGAAATCACAAGTTCAAGTAGTTAAAAGTTTCCTCAAAGGCATGGTTCACACTAGAAGTGTGATCAACAATCGAAAGAATAATGTCTTCATCAGAAGAAAAATCTACAAAGGTATACAATCAAGATGAATGATCAACCATCCCAGTGGCAATAATCACTCTACTCTCCAAGTATCTAATGATGACTAAATTAGGAGTGACTTCCATAGTCCTCCCATCTCCACCATGTGTAATTTGATAGATGGAAAGAAGATTGTTTGACAAATGAGGTACACACAAAATATCATTCAAAGTGCCCTCCCTAATATCAATAGATCCCTTCCTAATTACACTCATGTATGTATTGTTTCCCATCAAAATAGGAGACATAGTACAAGGATCAAAAGAAGAGAATATAGACTATGAAGATGCCATATGAGGAGATGCTCCTAAATCTAGAAGCCATCTCCTTGATCCAAGACCTATAGAAGCATAAAGAGATTTCCCTTTATTTCATGATGTAGAAGCCTAACCAGCTTGACCTTTGTCCTTGTTATCTTTTTTTGAAGAATTTGACTCAAACATTCTAGAAGGAAAATAAATTTGATTCTTTTTGAGAAGATGTTGAAACTCATCAATATCCTTATTATAACAAGAATTTTCATCATGTCCAAGCTTCTTACAATATGAACAAGTTGTCTTCTCCTTCTTAGATGATTTCTCTTTGGAAGAGAATTTATTCTTTGGTTGATCTGAATGTGGATTATTCTTTGCTTTCTTATGTTTCTTATTAGTATGTTCTAACTCTTTCACATGACTAGCCAACAATGCCTAATATTTAGATGACTTGATGTGATCCATTGATATAATATTTTGTTGCTAATGTATTAATATCTCAAAAAATGATGCAAATAAAGATGTAGCATATGTAGACCCTACATTCAACCTATAAGTATGAAAGCTAAAAACAAAAGAATCATAATCAAGACCAAGTTTGTTCAAATTATTGTAGAAAAACTAAATGTACTTATAAATTCCACATGCTTTACATTTCTCTCTTAAATAATTAACCTTTGTGATGTATGTTGTAATCAAGGAACACTGAGAGGGGGGTGAATCAGTGTTTTGCAAAATTTAACTTTATTAACTTGATCTACAAACCACTTATAGCATTGAACCAAAAGAAAAATGCAATAACATAAAGCAATCAACCAAAACACCATAACACAAGGATTTTTACGTGGAAACCCTGTTAGGGGAAAAACCAAGGTGGAGATTAATCCACAATATGTGTATACTCAAAATAAGTGTTTACAAAAGGAATGCACATGCATTCAGGCACACTACCTAGAGCTCACTACTCAAAAAAAAAGGCTTACTGCCCCAAAAGAAGAAACATTGTCTTACAATCACATATAGACAAACTGGAGTGGATGAACTATGAAATAGCATATGATAATTCCTGATTATAGTTCTGGTTAACCACACAAACAACATTCTTCACACTGTCTAATATTGCACTTGAAACTTTATTTGCTCTAATTTGAATCACAAATATTTTTTTGCACAAGTGAAACTGTGCACAATTATTCTACAATCCTTTTGAAATTTTCATCATATTTAAAATCACACCAAAATGATAGAAGTAATTGATTATATATATCTGCATTAAGAGATTACATCAATTACATGTCAACTTCAACAAAATATAAAACATCTACAAATTGTCGGCTCAAAACATAAATAATTATCAATGAAAATCAACTAATGTCAGCTACAACATAGTGAGGACCTAAAACAACATCCTCAAACATGAAACACCTTAAACAATTATGCCTTGAAGACCCATAACACGCTACACGCATTGAGTCGGCCTTTCTACACTATTAAATTGAAAATCATCAAACTGAATCTTCTAACTTGCACACCAATGAATACGAGGCTATATGATTCAAGGATTAGATAGTTAATACATCAAAAAACGTTCCTTGAGACCCACAACAAAAAATGATAACATGAAATTACATATGAATCAATGTACACAACTCTATCAAATGCCCTGTTCTAGCTTTGACAATTAACATATATCTTCAATCTGACTTTTGGTATAAGAAAATATTGAAGTGCGGATAGGATTAATGACAAGGTTTTCCATCAATGACAGCACAAGATGACTTGTGTAGTGTCTCTTGCCAACAATCTCCCCCTTTGGCATTGATGGAAACACTTAGTGAAAATTGACTAAGTGTCGGAATTAGTACCAACATAAATACATTGCAAACTTCAAAACTTCAAAACACAACTCCCACTAAGATGAATAAGGCATTTTTAACTATCCCACAATCAATGAAAACACTAGATGAATTTTACAGTGTCTCCTACCAACAATATCCTCCTTTGTCATTGATGGAAACACTTAGCGAAAAATGACTAAGTGTTAGAATCAGTACCAACATGAATACACTGCAAACTTCAAAACACAACTCCCCCTAATATGAATAAGGAATTTTTCAGTGTCCCACACTCCCCCTTTGACATCAATGGAAAATACAAGAATCCACATACAAAAAAAATCATACAATTTTTTTATGAACAAACTGCATATGTACAAACATGCTTCTCTAACTTACATTGACTGGAATATATCTGCAAAATTGTTCTTTAACAGGCTCAAACTAGTGTCCCAACTCTTTTTGAGACTTTGCAAAATAGTCATGTGACCACATAACAAGTAGGATTTGATGCAGGGGCATCCGAAAGTCCTTAGAAAATTGAGGCAATTGATAGTGGAGTTGTAGAGTTGTAGACTACTGGATTATTGTACTTGATCGCTAGAGGCTATGGATTAAAGGGTATGTCATTAAGGATACCTAGTTTAACCATGTTAAGTTTCAGATATCTTTATGAAGGATCGAGTGAGTTGTGAAGATCTATGTGCTAACAATTATTCAGTTATCTCGGTTGGTGTTCCTGAGGGAAGATGTTGTGATTCCATTATGTGGAGTTGTTGTGGATGTTTCTATGGTGATTCGTGAGGCTCGTAGATAATTCCAGATCATGTGTTGTTGGTCCACATCAATCTATGTGCCCACGATTGGTGATTTTCTTTTGAGAGTTTAGGTTTTCCACGTTCTTGGGCAATAGGGTGTTGTAGCGTGTTGTGGATCTTTGAGGAGTAATATTTGAAGTTATTTTGTGATTGAGGACATTTTTTTCGGTCCTAACTTTGTTGTGGCCGACCTTGGTTGATTCACATTGTGAGTTGTTATTGTTTCGGGCTGACCTATCTGAGTTGGCACATTATATTTACTAGCCATTGTAATTGGGTTGACATGTTGAGAGTTAAATGATGCATGGATGATATAAATAGAAGAGAGAGGATTGGTTATGACAAGGAAGGAGGTAGATCGACAAGGTGCTTGATAGTGTGAATTATGATGCAAGGTGATGAAGTATTCTGATCTAGAAGAATCTTAGATCATAGAGAGTGTGAGGCAGGAAAAGAAGTCAATGAAAATTGTTGTTTTATGAATTTTTTGTAATCCCTAGGCTTCGGACTAGAATCTATAAGCCCGTGAGGCATCTATAATGTTATTTGAGATTATAATATAATTTGGATGAGATTTTAAGGCTAGGTTTTTCCCTATTAGGGTTTTCCCAGGATAAATCTTGTATCTAGTGTTCTTGAATGTCTTTTAACTTTCTATGGATTAGCTGTTAAATTTCATTGCATATCTATGTGATCATGGAGAATGTAGTTTAGGCTACAAGGCTAGACCATCCTTAATTGGATCCTCCTACCTTGACTACATTAGGATTGCATCTCTATTGAATCGAGATTTTTTGGATCATTGACACCCATAGCATCTTGTGCTTTCTTCAATGCACTAAGAATTGTCTCCATTTTAGGACCGATTAGACCTCTAAGCTCACTTACCCTTTCAACAATTTTTCCTTCTTCATGCTTCAAACTTTTAATCTTGTTAAGTAGGGATATGACTTGACCTTCTTGCTTACTCATACAAATGGTTAGAGGATCAAAGGTTTAAGAAATATGTGCTAACTATTTCTCATATTCCTTAATTTTTCTCTCAG
>VDFB02381827.1:0-13572 GCA_007258455.2 Sequoia sempervirens | reverse complement strand
TTTTATTATTTAATTTCTCCAGCAACCTCTTTGTCCGTGCCAATCTTATCTTCCAAATCAAATCTTATCTCTTGACATCTCATTTAATTTCAGCCCTTGATTGAATTATTTTATAATTCAATCTTGGCCATTCATTTCTTATCATTTGCCCTAATTTTAACCTAACCCTAATTCATACTACAACATTCAATCTTGACCATTGATTCTAGGGTATTTGTCATCTTCTCATCCTGGCCACACATTCAGAATTGTAGTTTTTATAAAATGGCAATTTTGTTCTTATTTTGATATTTCATGCTCATTCTATCAACTTAGGTTATGATTATTGTCATTTGCAGTCATTGTCATTTTAGTCTAATGGGAGGTCATTTCTTTTATATAAATCCTTCAACCTTTGCATAGGGCTTTGACATTAGTCTAGGTGCTCATTGGAAATCTGAGGGCCTCATTCGATTTGCTGCAAACTAGAAGGTGTAACAAAGGTGAAGCATGGAAGATGAAGATTTAGGATAACATTGTCCCTTTATTTTCATGTTTATTTCCTTTGTGCTTTGTTACTTCAATGGATTTTAATGTTATTGTGCTAACCCTTTAACAAATCTGATTTTCCCTTGATTACATTGGTGAGCCGACATTTTGTAGAGGAATTTGTGTGTGTTCTTGTTTGCTTTCACTGTTTTGCAGGTTACAGCCAAGACGTTATACGAAATCCCGTCACCTTCATTAGAGCACAGAAAAATGGGCGAATAAAATATTTTCAAATGGTTTCTGGGTTTTGTAGATCTTGCTCTTAACTTTCCAGAACATCAAACGGTTTTAAATTTCGTTGAGATTTGAGAAAGTTATGGGCATTTTAGTGATTGCAGTTTTTTTCAATTTAATTTTTAAACCCGCGTTTTTCTTTTGTCTATAACATTCTTTTTGTGCAGAATTGTGGAAAAATTTTTCTGGGTTTTGAAGGTCTATCATTTAGCTTTCCATGGATATCTACCACTTAAAATTTTGTTAAGTTTTGAGCAAGTTATCGCTATTTTAATTTGCTGCTGTCATTAATGTTTTATCTTTTTTTTTTTTTTGTGTGTTACTAATCTTCTTTTGTAGCGTGTGGCGATCCCTATTCGTGTGTCGAAGACCATTGATTAAAGAGATTACTAATTCATTGTTTGCAGATTCGAATGTTGAAGACAAGATAAACAAACATTGTGCTTGTTTTTCTTTCATAGATTAGCAAACATTTGATTTTGGTGCATATAAAAAGAACACGTCTTCTTTGATTGATTGTGCTTGCAAGATGGTAGGTGAGTATGCTCTCACTTTGTGAAAACCTTGTGATCAGAAAATCAGACCCATTCTAATCTGTTATTTACCCTGACTTGGTATATCGGAGTATCGTCTCCCCTCGCGCTTTCGAGCGATCTTGGGTGTAAGAGAAACGGTTATCAACTCTAGAAATTGGGCCTGCCTGGGGATTTCATCACCCCAACGCGACTCAAACCGGCAACGGAGCTAAAGCCAAGCTACCCCCAACCGGTATATAAATGTAAACCTTAAGGGAAAACCTAAGGTTGCGAGTGCGGATGTGTCATACGGACAGAGTTGTACTCCCTTAAACCCTGTTGAGCTTAACCTCTTCAGGCTGGAGTGCCACCTTAATGGTGATTAATCTCTTGCCCCATGTATTGCCACCCGAACGGGGGTCCCGAACTAAAAACTCTTATGTAGTAAGCCAAAATCCTTCTATTTGCTAGCGCAACACCGGTCGGTGTGAAGGCATCCACACCTTCGCAGTTTGTAGTAGAGGTGATCAGCTCGCCATGGGAGTTTCATGGGGGTTGGAAGCTTGGTTGGCCTGAGAAGAGAGTGCACTGTAAGGGGGAGCCCGTGCAGCCAAGCTTCTGAATTCACACGCTACAGATATGCGGTTACGTGGAATCTAGTGAATATTGTCATGGCCTAACCTAGGATCGTGCTTGTCTTATGTGTGTTTGTTTACACCCAAAACATTGTGCTTGTCAAGTGCTTGTTGGATTTTTTCAAAACATTATACACAATATTCACAAATCTGGACACAAACAATCGACCTTGGACAACTCAGACTTTTCAACAAGACATCAAAACACAATCTCAGTCCTCATTTTGAACTTAGACTTGGTATTGTCCATCATAGTCCTCATTTGGTATCTAGACTTGGCATTGGTCATTTTCCTTAGTCAACATCTTCATTGTCACCTTAGCATTTGGCATCCTTTCTTGACCAATTTTATCACCTTGCATTAGTCATTTCCCTTAGAAAAACATCATTATCACTCTGCATTTAACAACATCATGACATCCACCACCTTGTCTTCCCTTCGCCAAGATATGGATAGGCTTGCTAGTAAAATTGAATACGAATTACTCTATAGAGGTCAATACCAAGAAGCCTCAGACTTTAGGAGACAATTTATCCAAGCCGAAAATCAAGGTCCTTCATACCAACAACCCATCAGTCCTAGTCCTCCGTCCATCTACCCTCACTACCAAAATTCACTCGACATAAATCCTACCATTAATTCACAACAAACGTCCACTTATCACCCTTATCCTAACCTTGACAAGGGAAGCCAACTGTCCAATAGTCCATTCCAAACCTCCATGTCATATTCTGACTCTTCACCTATTAATCACGTCCAAGTCTGCACCCCTTCATCAACCTATCACAACTCTTCTAATTTCAACTCTTATCCACATCAATCAACCTTTCAATAGTCATTGTCCTATTCAACCCCTCCATCATCATCACAACAACAAATCATATCACAAGTCCAAACACCATTCCAACCGCAAGACATTCAACCACAATCCTATGTGTCACCTTCATCATCATGCCCACAAAACCCATTTACCTTCCATGTCAATGCCACATCGACATGTCCACCCATATCACAACAAGAACGTAGCTTCCCAAGTCCACCTTGGCAACAACATCAAGATCCTTTAAGTCTTAATGCCACCTTTGACAAGGGGAACACCAATCTAGTCCATACACCCTTACCACCATCCAATCAAATGCCTATCTCTAATCCACCATGTCCTAGTCCTAATCCATTGGCCTCTCCACTTTCTAACCCATCAAACTATTCATTACCCCCACCATCATCTAATCCTCCATCAAATCAATGCCTTACATTTAGATATTTAAAACATAAATTAATGGCATTACATAAATCCACCAATCCACCTACAAAGGATGTGACCCAAGGGCTACAAGAAAGGAATCAATTGCCACCATGTCATTCAACTCATATACTTGAACATACAAAAGAGTCCTCAAACATCATGCCAAGT
The DNA here is from genome assembly GCA_007258455.2 of Sequoia sempervirens. Taxonomy (NCBI): domain Eukaryota; kingdom Viridiplantae; phylum Streptophyta; class Pinopsida; order Cupressales; family Cupressaceae; genus Sequoia; species Sequoia sempervirens. The sequence goes on along the minus strand of VDFB02381827.1, from coordinate 10,245 downwards.
CCTTCAAGTCAACCATGTCATCCTCAACCCCTTGGGCCAAGTCAAGAGTCTCCCCTCATAAGTCCAAGTCAACCTCCATCATGCTCCTATGTTGACCATCTAGAACATGTCAAGTCTCTCCAAGAGTCATCCCCTTCTACACTCATTCAAGCAACCCAAGATGTATGTCAAGAGCCTAATCCTAAGCATGTGGAAAAATCAAGCTCTAGTCCTAATCAAGATCAAATCATTGCCATCCAACCTGTCCATAATCTATATCTTTTTTATGATCAAGATGATATCCATAATGATGAAGAGCCTATCCATGAGCAACTTGATCCTATACCCATCCATGAGCAAGATATTAAAAATTCACCTCCACCTAGTCCTATCCATGATCCATCAACATCCACTTCCCTTGATGACACAAGTGCCTCCCAAGCACACATAGAAGATCAAACAAATACCTTGGATCTAAGTGAACACAATGCTAATCAAGATCCTTTAAATCCCCCATCACCCATTATCGACCCCATTGCAAGTCCTCCATCATATCCTATTGGTCTTTCCACCCTCATTCATGAATGTTCCTCCTTAGAACAACAACAACCATTGTTTTCTCAGGAAATCATGTCTAGTGTTCCACCTACACCTAGTCCTGTTGTCCATTGCACACTCCAAAACATGAACCACCAAGGTAAAGGTCTAGACCTTCATGAACAAGATATTTTGGAGCCTATACATGTCAAAGTCCCTCCACGCTCTTATGGCCTTGGACATACACCCCAAGGACAACAATCTCAAGATGTTGGTACTTCCTCCATGCCTCCTAAATCCACTTTCCTCCACAAGCCTTATCATATTCCCAAAACATACATGGCCATCCCCTCTCCATCATCCTACAAGTGTCAAAAGCATGTGACCATACACCTTCCTCCATCCAATTTACCACCATTACTTCCAACTCCTAATACCCCTCCATCCGCTTTGCCACCATTACTCCCAACACCTAATATTCCAATCTTTCATAAATACCCTAAATATCCTAGTCATGACCAACAAATGCACACATTGTGTAAACATAAAGCTTCCACTCATTCCATCCAACACATGGGATTCAAAAATAAAAAGTTGGATGCCTCTATTTATAAAGTCAAAAATTCTAAAGGTCTTAATGCCTTAGAATACAATTTCAAAAAGTCAAAGCCAAGTACATCTAAAAAGCTATATAAGCCCATACCTACAAAAGCTAAGTCTAAAAACAGAATGGTTTGGGTACCTAAGCAAAAAGAAATCAAGTCAAATGAGTCATCCACATCACAAAAATCCCAACCATCCACTTCCATCCAAAATACACATTCCATTCAAAAATTACAAATATCCCACAAGACAAATAAAAGTCACAAAAATACTAAGTCTATGTGGGTGCCTAAAGCCCTTCATCCACCATCTCCTAAGCAAACATCTCCATTGCTTCCTACACCTTGTCCACATCAAAAGCTTCAATGTTTATCACAATGTGTGCAACCATTGGTCATGATTCCATTCCCACATACCTCTATCTTTCCATCACCCTTCATTCATTATCCTACATATCTCCCCCACCACCTTCCTATGGTCCATGCTTTTGGCTAAGCCTCCCCATTCATCTTTTTCATAAGTCCCATATAAGTCCTACATAATCCATTATTTTCCTCCATAATACACATCATAATCCATCATCTACCTACTCTATCTCCCTTTCATGTCATTCCTTACCAACATCTATGCGCATAATGACATTTGACATGGTCCATGTGATGACATCCATCTCTAGTGAGGCTATCACCTTTCATGGAACTAGACACTTGAGTCCCTCCTATCCTTCCCCTATTCGAAAAATCCAAAAAGTCAAAAACCAAAAAAAAATTCAAAAAAAAAAAAGCCAAAAAATCAAAACATGAAAATCCAAAAAAATCATGAATCATAAAAAAAGCCAAAAAAAATCATAACATGTCAAAAATCCAAAAAAATCCAAAAATGTCAAAAGTCCAAAAAAACATAAAATGTCAAAAAAAAAATAAAAAATCATAAAATGCCAAGCAATAATCCAAATGCAAGTAAATCCTTAGTCCACATTAGTCAAGTCAATCAATCTTGCCAAATTATCCAATCACATCCTTTGGTCTTGATCCTAATCTTGTCGTAAACCAATCAATCAAAGTCAACTAGTCAAATAGTTAGTCATCCTTGTGTTGATCTAGGGATATGTCTTTCCCCGCAGTGACAACACTTTTAGTCATCATCATCAGTCAATTAATTACTCATTGGTTTGCAACTTGACAGGGGCAATACTTTGTTTTTGTGTCATTTCTGCATGCTTGCTTGCTTGCTTGTGTGTGTTATCATTTTTATCTTGCATTTGTGTCAAGTCCGACTTATTCCAGCTAATATTCATATCTTGTATCTAGACAAGGTTGTATTACGCTGGGGCACAAGACACATCGTCACCTTGGTCCTTATACCTTGGTGCATCTTGTCTAGTGTTACATCAAACATCATGGTTGCTCACTTTCTTGTAGCATAATGTATCATTCATCTCCATCTACTTCCTATCTTACATCCTTTATTTTTTCCCTCCTTATCATTTCATTTCGAGAGCATACCCTTGTTTTTCCAACTCGCCTATTCTCTCGAGGGGGCATCATCATCCCATTCTTATTTCGTCATCATTTTATTTTTCTATCGTCATCCATTTTTCTCTATCCATACCTTAGCTTCTTTGAAATGATGTTACTCGACACAAAGCTCATCATCTCGAACATCATCTCAAAATTGGGTCTAAAATTAACCATTGTTTTCCTACACATTTGAAGAGTAACAAAGTACAAAGGAAATAAACATGAAAACAAAAGGAACAATGTTACCATAAGTCTTCATCTTCCATGCATAAGTTTTCATCTTCCATGCTTCACCTTTGTTACACCTTCTAGTTTGCAGCAAATCGAATGAGGCATCCACGTCACAAAAATCCCAACCATCCTCTCCCATCCAAAATGCACATTCCATCAAAAAATCTCAAATTCTGAAAACCCACAAGACAAATAAAAGTCATAAAAATACTAAGTCTATGTGGGTATCTAAAGCACTTCATCACCCATCTCCTAAGCAAACATCTCCATTGCTTCCTACACCTTGTCCACATCAAAAGCTTCAATGTTTATCACAGTGTGTGCAACCATTGGTCATGATTCCATTCCAACATACCTCTATCTTTCCATCACCCTTCACTCATTATCCTACATATCTCCCCTACCACCTTCCTATAGCCCATGCTTTTGGATAAACCTCCCCATTCATCTTTTGCATAAGTCCTACATAATCCACTATCTTCCCTACATAATCCACATCATAATCCATCATCTACCTAATCCATCTCCCTTTCATGTCATCCCTTACCAACATCTATGAGCATAATGACATTTGACATAGTCCATGCAATGACATCCATCTCTAGTGGGACTATCACCTTTCATGGAACTAGACACTTCAGTCCTTCTTATCCATATTCCCCTTCTCCTATCCAAAAAGTCAAAAGGTTTAAAAAAAGAAAAAGAAAAAAGTAAAGAGAAATCCCTTCGTCCAACGGTGAAAACCTGGTAAACAGGCGCCCTAGATAAGTACCATGATAAAAACCTGACAAACAGGCGTCATGTGTAGGTTGATCTTCTATGTCACTTACATTTGGGGGCACAATGTCTTATCTATCCAACCTATCATTTTAATGTCATATCCTTTCCATCCTACCTTCCATCTTAGCCATCATATATACCTATCATCTTGAGTCCATTTATCCACCCTTCTCCTTTTGATTTTGATGAAGATATAGGGGAAAAGTTTTGAAACATGTTTTTTGGATATCTCTTGGCATACCTCATCCCTTCCAAACAGGCATATCATTATCTTATTGTCATAAGCTTTGTCATGAAAAATCTTAACTATTGTACCTAGAATGGGGCATGTTATTCCTATGTGACATAGTTTTTGGAGATCACATCCTTGCTCTCTTATGCATACATCCTTTCCATCCATCCATTTATCATGAGCCTTTTATCACTTATCCTATCACCCACCCTTGCACCTAGACTTGGTTTTCCCTTGTCATTGATATCTAGCACAAAGGCTACCCAAATTTTCATCCATTGACACCTCAAAATATTTCAAAAAAAAAAAATCCAAAAAATCCAAAAAAATAAAAAATCATAACATGTCAAAAATCCAACAAAAATCATAAAATTTCAAAAATTCCCAAAAAATTAAAAAAAAATAAAAAAATAAAAAATAAAATCATAATATGTCAAAAGCCAAAAAATAAAAAATCATAAAATGTCAAAATCCAAAAAAAAAATAAAAAATCATAAAATGCCAAGCAATAATCCAAATGCAAGTCAATCCTTAGTCCACATTAGACAAGTCGATCAATCTTGTCCAATTATCCAATCACATCCTTTGGTCTTGATCCTAATCTTGTCGTAAACCCAATCAATCAAAGTTAATCAGTCAAATAGTCAGTCATCCTCGTGTTGATCTAGGGATATGTCTTTCCCCGCAATGACAACACTATCAGCCATCATCATCATCAATCAATCAACGGTTTACAACTTGACAGGGGCAATACCTTGCTTGTTTTTGTGTCATTTGTGCATGCTTGCTTGCTTGCTTGTGTGTGTTATCATTTTTGTCTTGCATTTGCATCAAATCCGACTTATTCCAGCTAATATTCATATCTTGTATCTAGACAAGGTTGTATTAGGCTGGGACACGAGACACATCGTCACCTTGGTCCTTATACCTTGGTGCATCATGTCTAGTGTTACATCAAACATCATGGTTGCTCACTTTCTTGTAGCATAACGTGTCATTCATCTTCTCCCTCCTTATCATTTCATTTCAAGAGCATACCCGTGTTTGTCCAACTCGCCTATCCTCTCGAGGGGACATCATCATCCCATTCTTATTTCGTCATCATCCTATCTTTCATCATCATCCATTTTTCTCTATCCATACCTTAGCTTCTTTGAAATGATGTTACTCAACACAAAGCTCATCGTCTCAAACATCATCTCAAAGAGGGGCAAAATGTAGACACATAAAATTGTCCTAGGCTTGCAACTCTTGATTATTCAACATTGCCTCTTTCATTCTTAATAATTAAATAATTTTTAATTATTTAATTATTTTCTAAAGTCATATATCTTCTATTAATTAAATAATTTTAATTATTTAATTAATTAATTTTTTATCTTTATTCTCCTCTTCAATTAATTAAATAAATTTTATTTATTTAATTACGTCACTAATTAAGTCCCCTTCTTTTTAAAATTAAATAAATTCTTATTTATTTAATTTTTTGTCCATTCCTTTATAATTAAATAATTATTTTAATTATTTAATTATTCATTGGCCTCTTCTCTCATAAATTAAATAAATTTTATTTATTTATTTTGGTCCACTCTTCTTGAATTTTGAATTAAATCATTATTTAATTCAAAATGATTCCTTTGTCACATTCCTCTATAATTAAATAATATCTTTATTATTATTTCATTGGTCACCTAAATTAAATAATTTTTATTATTTAATTTCTCTAGCAACCTCTTTATCTGTGCCAATCTTATCTTCCACATCAAATCTTATCTCTTGACATCTCATTTAATTTCAGCCCTTGATTGAATTATCTCATAATTCAATCTCAACCCTTCATCTTTATCATTTGCCCTAATTTTGACCTAACCCTATTCCATACTACAACTTTCAATTTTGGCCATTGATTTAGACATCTTATTGACATCCAATCTCAACCGTCAATCCAAATTAGACATTTCCTATAAATAAACTCTCTCATAAGCCATTGGGGGGTTGATTCTTCAAGTATCCTTATGCTGTCAAAATCATTCTTCAATCTTTCATCCATTTCTATCTATCGTCATTCATCTATCATCTCCATGTCAATGTTATGCTACTGAATTGAGCAACTAACATTCCTACAATAGTCAATCCTTCAAAATCTTGCTTTCTTATGCAGGTGGAGAAGAGCCATGGAGGTCAATCAAGTCTAGTTTGAAAATTTGGTTTGCATTTCCTTTGTTTATTTGCATTTTCATTCTAGTTTGTGCTTCATGGTGCTTGATAGGGTTTAGTTAATTTGTTGTTTTCAACACATTTAAATCTGAATTTTCCCTTGATTACAGGTACTTCCTTGGGCACATCCACTTGTGGATCAAAGTGTGTAGATCAAAAGTTCAGAAACAAGGCACTAGAGCTTGTAAACTAGGGGCCACCAGTATTACAAGACTCGCCAAAACTTGCCGAGTTTGGGCGAGTCTCGAGGCGAGTGACCCTAAACGAGTCCTAGAGACTCGGTTGCTGAGTACTCGTCAAGACTTGCCGGACTCGCTGGACTTGCCAAGTCTCATGCCTCAGATTCGGCCATTTTAATTAAATTTTTTTAAAAAAATTTGCAATCTTTCATTTACAAATTTTTTAATTAAATGATGTGCGCCATGAAGGATTGTGTGGTTTTGGAGGTCTTCATTTGGGCTTGGTGGCAGGGGCTCCGCCCTTTGACCCCACCCTGTATCGCAACAGGGAGTGTGCCCAGGGTGTTGCCTCGGGACCTCGCGAGGGGCATTGCCCCCAGACCCCCGCAAGGGGCGCTGCCCCTTGACCCCGTTGGGGCGTTTCCCCCAAACCCTCATCAAACTATAGGTCTAAGCATGTTATAGGCCAATGATGAATCGTGATCATAAAACCTACAAAATACATATCCCCTATTGCAAATCTCTGTATCTTTCATAGTCAAAGCCATAATTAAGGATTATCTTGTTTCATACATTAGACAACAAAACATGCAGTATTGAAGGCTTCAATAAAATTTTAATAATAAATTCCTCACTTGAATATACACACCAATCATTGAGACGCAAGCAAATATCATGGCTACATCATCATCAAGAACCTATCTTAGATACTAGCCCATGACTTGTCATGATATTGGGATGAGTAATGCAAGCTCTTCTGAACCATAGACTTATTCTTTTAGTTTTGATATTTGTTTTGATGCCATGGATTTCATATTCCATGAGTTTTGTATACATTTGACAATATTTATATATCTGAATGTGTTATTTCCTTCAGCTAAAATTCCGTTTATACTTATGTGATCGATGTATGTTTGTGTATGGGATCATAGTAATTTATATTTGATGATGTTATTGTGTCTTTAAGGTTTATTTATTAAAGGGTGCATGAAACAAGTTTTAAATCCTTAAAAATATTTGAATTTCTTGGGTTTTTCTATTTGCTGAGTCCTTGCTGAGTCTTTGCTGAGTTTGGGCACTGAGTCTAAGTCCGAGTCAAAAATTGGCTTGCCGAGTCCGAGTCTTGTAACATTGGGGGCCACCTAGAAAAAATGCATCTTGCTCTTCTTTGGTTTCAAAAATAGCTATGAAAAACCCACGGCCATAGAACAGTAGTTTGTATGTGGATATTTTGGACCTTAGATTAAGGAGATCCATTTTCTAGGGACAAGGGGCTAGGCAAAGCCCACTGAAATATCCAACTAGGGCACACTCAATTAACATGTTGACGAATTTAGTGATATTTTCAGCAGGGACCTCCACCAAAAGTGTGGAATCAAGCTTGAGAACAAAAGCATTCGAGACAACCTACCATGGGGGTGGCGTGAGCACAAATGATTGAGGATAGAGGTAGTAGAGTGGCTAGAGCAACCAAAGTTAAAAACAATTTTAGTATATAAACTTATGATGAATTTTAAAAGATAGCTCCCTAAAATTTATAAGCTCTAACAATTTTTTATTTCTTGCATTCTTAAATTTAAGTTGGCCATACATTCCTCCTTGGTATCTAGTCTACATCAGTTGCATGGAGCTCAACATGCCCTCCCTCTTATGTACCTTTGTCCTTGCAGCCTGTCAAATTTCTTGTGTTATTGGATAAAGGCTTTAAATTCCCATTTAGCATGTTTTTAGGAAGTCCTTTTCCATTTGATAGGAAGGTCTTTTGTTGTTTATTCCTTGCTTTAATTGGATAGACAATGTCTTTTGAGGCTCTAAGATGGTTTATGATCAATAATTTTGTTTTTCTTTATCTATGAGTAACACTCTGCAACTAGATTTTGAAAGAGATATTTTCAAGGAGACATAGAAAATGCCATTACTTTTTAACTTTCTTCTGCATATCTAAAGCACATGTGAGGTTCCTTAGCTCTAAAATAAAAAGTATTTAGAATTTTTGTTGTGAGATTTAGCTTACTGTTGTTGTCTACTGTGGTTTGTTTAATATGATTGGAGTCCAAATCCAAGGCTTCTTGTAATTTTGTCTATGATTTGTATTTTCAAGGAGACATAGAAAATGCCATTACTTTTTAACTGTCTTCTGCATATCTAAAGTACATGTAAGGTTCCTTCCTTAGCTCTTAAATAAAAAGTATTTAGAATTTTTGTTGTGAGATTTAGCTTACTGTTGTTGTCTACTGTGGTTTGTTTAATATGATTGGAGTCCAAATCCAAAGCTTCTAGTAATTTTGTCTACGATTCGTTTGTTGCTTCCTGTTTATGGCAATATGCTTAAATTGTCCTTGATATATTGATGAAATCTTTGCATCTCCTTGATTGTAATGAGCTACTGGGACTCCATGATCATGAATAACTAGATTTTTTATGGAAGGAGATTCATTTGAATAAAGGCCTTGAAAAGCAGTATTCTTCTGAGGAGTAAATTATCCTTGAGGATATTGACAACATCTTGCTTCTCCTTGATTGTCATGAGCTACTGGTGCTCTGAAGTTCTTGACTAATTAAATCCTTTAGGGAAGGAGGTTCATTATCATGAAGGCTTTGAAAGGGGATTTCTTTTCAGGGAGTGCTTAGTTGAATCTATCCTATGTGCTTAATGTCATGTGCATAAACACTCAAGTATGCTTCAAGTGTAATTTTTTGTTGCTTTTGCTTGGTCATCTGTTTGTGGACAATACGCTATGAATATGTTACTGAGTGCTTGCAAGGTGTAGAATTTCTTTCCAAAAATGGTGAGTGAATTTCCTATTACGATCATATATAATTTGTTTACATGAAGTAAATGCAATTGATGGATTTGAACACATTTGCTAATTGATTGCATCATTTTGGTGGTTGTTAAATGCACATATTCTGCTGTCTATCGACTCTATTCTACTACCTTAAGTTTTAGTTTTTTGCCTTCCAACATAATGAAGTCCATGGACATTTCCTTCCAATTTTTGTTTGGGCATGCCTAACGTACAAAATGTGTAGTTGTATTTTAGACTTCTTCCTTTGAAAAGCATCACATTCAACTATAAATTTGATTCTCATTTTCACATTATTGGATATAGGTTTTCCTTACACCAAAATGGGCTTGAGAGAGTATTGAATGCCCTGTTTACATAATACAGTCATTTGGATGAAGCTTGAGTAATTTCATAGAAAGGTTCTTTCTTTAAATATAACCAAATAGGTTATGGGGTTCCACTGGTCATCATTTTTATGATTTAATCTGTTTTTCCTTAACTACCTTGTTTTAGTATTTGTGGCATATTGTTGTTTGGGTTGGTTCTGCCATTGGAATAAGATTCAATGTAGGTATTTCATCTCTTTATGATAGAGCATCAACATCCACCTTTTATTTTCCCTGTTTGTACATTTTCATGAAAAGCAAAGGCATGAAGCTCATTAATGGATTTCTTTTGTTCATCTGTAGTTTGTTCTTACATGTTTACCATGATAATTTACAATGATTTTTATAAAGCTGTACCTTGGTCCTCCTTGTTTTAACACCTTACTGCATGAGTCTTTCGAAGGAATTTTTATGTCTTTGCTAGGAGTTTCATGGCAGATGAGGAATAGAAGAATATTAGCAAAAGGTAAAATGCTAATCATTTTTTTAGTGACATGCTTGATAAAAGTTTTTTTAATCAGAAACTGGCGTTTATAAATGCAGGAAGAACTGAGAAACTATATAGTTTCAAAGGTGGAGCAAAGTTCTGTGCTTAATAAACCTGGAGCTCAGATTATGGACCCTAGACAACTTTATGGTGCCATCCTCGATGAGATCAAGTATGTTTATGTAACCTCTGTATAAGTGCATTCGTGTCTAATGACCATCAGTTGTTTTTTTGTACTGTTATTATTTAATTTATCTTTGTCTGCAATGTTTTGGATCACAATTGAAATGCTGCCTCAAGAAAGC
>VDFB02381826.1:0-16931 GCA_007258455.2 Sequoia sempervirens | reverse complement strand
TGATAATTTGTATCATAGAGATGATGGAAGCTCTTATAGGAGAGGAGGTTATGGTGGTTATTGGAATGAAGGTTATAAAAGAGATGAAAAAAGACAAGAGAAAAGAGTATTCAAAGGAACTCATTTTAAATGTGGTGGAGAAGGACAGAGCATTTGAATGTAATCAGGGAGAGACAAGTAGAAAGATAGAAAACAATAGAAGAACAATATTTGTTGAGTAAGATCATGTTGGATCATCTAATAAACTGAAAGATGGAGAAGTGTTGGTGAACAAAAGAGTATTGTGTCAAAGCGAGATGTATCCAGAACCGTTACAGAGAAAGAATTTGTTTTAGACTAGATGCAAGGTAGATGGTAAATGTTGCAGAGTGATTGTTGATAGTGGAAGTTTTGAGAACTTGGTTTCTAAGGAAATGGTGACCAAATTGAAGTTGGAAAGATTGAAACACTCAAAGCCCTATCAGATATCTTAGATTCAAGATGAGCATGAGATACTGGTAAGTGAGCAATGTTTGGTGAAATTGAAGATAGGAAATTATCATGATGAAGTTTTGTGTGATGGCATACCTATGGATGTATGCCATATTTTTTTGGGAAGACATTAGCAGTATGATAAACAAGATATTCATGATGGAAAGAAGAATACATATACCATTGTTGCTAATGGGATGAAGAAAACTTTTTTACCCTTGGAGGATGTTCCTAGAGTTGAGATTTGTACGAGTGCTAGAATTTGTTTGGTTGATGGAAGGAGATTTTTGGATGGATTGAGACATGAGAACATGTGCTATGCCTTGGTTCCTAAGAAGGATAAAGACTAGAAGCATGTAGAAGAACAACTGGAAGAGATAAAGGAGTTGTTGACAGAGTATGAGGAGATCATTTCAGATAATGTACCTGATGGATTACCACCTGTGAGGAGTATTAGTCATTGCATGGATATGATTCCTGGAGCTAGTTTTCCTAATAAAGCAACATGCTAGATGACACTTGTAGAGATTGAATATTTGAATATACAAGTGCAAGAATTGTTGAGGAAAGGTTTGATCAAAGAAAGATTAAGTCCTTGTGTAGTACCTATTGTGTTAGCACCTAAGAAAGATGGAGAATGGAGGATGTGTACAAACTCTAGATCCATAAATAAGATCACAGTGAAGTACAAATTTCCTTTTCCCTAGATGGATGAAATTATGGATTGTTTGAGTGGAGTTAGATACTTTACAAAGATATATTTTCAAAGTGGATATCATCAGATCAGAATCAAAGAAGGGGATGAGTGGAAGAAAACATTCAAGACAAATGAAGGATTGTATGAGTGGTTGGTGATGCCTTTTGGAATAACAAATGTACCAAGTACTTTCATGAGGCTGATGAATGAGGTACTGAAGAAATTCTTGGGTAAGTTTGTGATTGTTTATTTGGATGAAATATTGATTTTCAGTAAGACTAGGGAAGAACATTTGTTGCATATAAGACAATTTTTGCAAAGGTTGAGGGAAGAGCAGTTGTTGATAAACATTAAGAAGTGTAGTTTCATGAAGGAAGAGTTGGTATATTTGGGATTTGTGATATATGTGGATGGATTGAGGATTGATCCTGAGAAGGTAAGAGAAATTGTTGAATGGCCTACACCGGAAAGCATTGGAGAGGTTATATCATTTCATGGATTGGCTAGTTTCTACCGAAAGTTCATTAGGAATTCTAGTTCTATTTGCAGTCCTATGACAGAAACAATAAGAGGAGATAAGAAGGATTTTAGATGGACATCTGGAGCAAATTGGAGTTATGAGTGTTTGAAACAGAAGGTGATTGAGCAACCTGTGTTGGATTTACCAGATTTTAGTAAGGTATTTCAAGTAGATTGTGATGCAAGTGGAAATACAATTGGAGTAGTATTAAGTCAAGAAGGAAGACCAATAGCTTATTTCAGTGAGAAATTGAATGATGCTAGAAGAAGATATTCAGTGTATGATTAGGATTTCTATGCCATAGTTCAAGCCTTGAAGAAGTGGAGACATTATTTGTTTCCTAAGGAGTTTGTGTTGTATACAGATCATCAAGCATTGCAATATTTGACCACTCAAGGTAAGTTGAATCAGAGACACATGAGATGGGTGGAATTCTTGCAGAGTTATACTTTTGTTTTGAAACATAGGAGTGGAAAATCAAATAGAGTTTTTGATTCTTTGAGTAGGAGAAGGATTTTACTGACAGAGATGAGTGGAGGTATTAGGCTTTGATGAATTGAAGAAATTGTGTGAGGAAGACCTGGATTTTGTAGAACCTTGGAGAGCTTGTAAAGAACCATTCTTAGAGGATAGGAGTCAATGGTTGGATTATTTCATTCAGGAGGAAATTTTGTTCAGAGGAAATTAGTTATGTATACCCCAGAGTTCAATGAGGGATAACTTGGTGAAAGAAAAACATAGTGGAGGATTGGCAGGACACTTTGGGATTGATAAGACAGTAGCATTGGTGAGTGAGAATTAATTTTGGCCATAGATTCATAAGGATGTTATGAAATTTGTGTAGAGTTGTAGATTTTGTCAAGTTGCAAAAGGGAGCAGTCAAAATGTTGGATTGTATAAGCCTTTGACAGTTCTGGAGAGACCTTGGGAGGATATAAGCATGGATTTCATACTTGGATTTTCGAAGACACGGAGAGGTAATGATTCTATACTAGTGGTAGTGGATAGATTTTCTAAAATAGCACATTTCATACCTTGTAAGAAGACAACAGATGCAATACATGTAGCAGACTTGTTTTTCAGGGAGGTGGTTAGATTGCATGGGTTACCCAGGAGTATTGTTTCAGACAAAGACACAAAGTTTGTTGGTTACTTTTGGAGTACACTTTGGAAGAAGCTAAAGACATATTTGAAGTTTAGTTCCAATTTTCACCCACAAACTGATGGATAGATAGAGGTAGTAAATAGGAGTTTGGGGAATTTGTTGAGATGCTTGGTTAGAGAGAAGACCGTAAGTTGGGATTTAGTTCTTGCACAAGCAGATTTTGCTTACAATAGTTCAGTGAATAGGAGTACTGGAAAGACACCTTTTGATATTGTTACTAGAGTTCATCTTAGAGGTATATCAGAGCTGAGAGGCATCAATATGGAAGATAAAAGGAGTGCAGAAGCAGAGGAATTTGTAGAACATATGAGGAAAGTGCATACTCAAGTGAAGGATCAATTGGAAGATATGAACCAGAAGTATAAGGAGAAAGCAAATGAAAAGAGGAGACATAAGGAGTTCAAAGTTGGGGAAGAAGTGATGGTGTATTTGAGGAAGGAAAGATTTCCAGTTGGAACATATAATAAGTTGAAGATGAGGAAGTTTGGACCCTGTAGGATTTTGAAGAAATTTGATTCAGGAAATGCATATGAAGTGGAGTTACTGGATGACATGGGTATATCACCTATATTCAACATTACAGATCTACATCAGTACCATGAAGTAGAATTCAGTAAAGACAATAGAGAAAAATTGGAGGATCAGTTTCCTAAACAACAATCAGATGAGATTGAAGAGATTTTGGATATCATAGATGGGAGGAAAACTCGTGGAAGACAGTACAAAGAATATCTTGTGAAGTGGAAGGGCAGACCAGTGGAGGATTCTTCTTGGATTTCTCAGGGTGAGGCACACCATTTTGGTTTTCCTTTAGCCTTAGCAAAGTGAGGGACTCACTTTTCAATCAACCCCAGATGTCTCATGCAGGAGCATCCTTGGTTCTTGGCAATCTTGCATCAACCACAAAATATATTTCCTTTCAGTTTTGTTCATGCTCAGTTCTTGTTTAGTTCGTGCTAGTGGATTCATCATATTTTATCACTAGACCATGTGGATCTATGTGTACATTGTGGGCATGTTAATTTTCCTTATTCCAAGATTTGAGCACGATTGGATCTTTTTCCAGCAAGTTACGGATTTGATGGCAGTTTCTTCAACTAGCTCTGGAATAATTTTCCAGGCATAACGGCTAATTTGATCATTCATGGATCATTCTTGTAGCTTGTGGATATTGATGGTGTGATTTTAATTGTTCCATGGAGTGTCCCCAACCTTAATTATAGTTCCATACTTCATCCTATGCATTCACTGAGGAGTAATTCAAAGTTAAGGCTGACCTATTCATGCACACGTTACATTTTCTTTTATTGGGGATTGTAATAATCTTTGATCGACGCAGATGATTCTAGATCTTAAGATGTGATATAAATAATTGTAATAGATCATTAGGAAGTTAGTTAGATAGAATAGGACACTCAAGATGTAATATTTTCACTTGCATTAAGGAGCATATAAGAATGTGATATTTTGAACATGTTGTATCAGGCCTGTGAGCCGAATTTAAAAGCCCGGATGTTGTCGGTCGATTATAATTGAATTTTTTGTTAATGAGCATGTTTTAATATGCATTTTCCACCATATTCTATGTTTCTTTTGTTGTGTTACTCTTGTTGTACAGTCTGGATTGTTCTCTTTGAGGACCCTCCTACTATGGCTGCACCAATATTGCAAATGAAGCCTTCCCAAAAAGACAAAACCTCTCCAAGAGTTAGGATGCAAGAGAATTAGTCACAATTCCAAATTTAAAAAATTGACTAAATAATAAATGGGTTTTAATCTAGAAAACATGCATGGGAACAATGATAGAGCTCCTCAATACCTGTTTGATGTTGTAAAAATCATGAAAAATGGAGATCTAGACAAAAATTAATGAGCTCAGAGGTCCAAATGGGAGATTTAACTTCAAAAGAAATAAAAATTCCAAAATAAAAAAATATGGAAAAATAACCTGCAACTGTGGAAAGTGCTCAGAATTAGCTTTTTGATGATCTCATTTTTGAAAATCTAATACTTGAGTCAAAAGATATGGTGCTTTTAAAAAAATTGCCCAATTAAGACTTGAGGGGCCAAAATTAAGTCCCTTGAGGGCTAACGGGTGGTCCCCATGTGACTAGAAGTGGGTGAACTAGGCTGAGCATTGGTATGACAGTCGTTTAATCGCCAAATTTAACACAATCCTTGATGACAGCTATTTGGCCATCAAATTTAAGATAGTCACCCAATTTTTAAAAAAAATTGCCAAAAATATTTTTTCTTAAAAAGATGAAGTGTTTTATATGAAAATTGGAGTTTTTGGGCTTTCCAAACACAATGGAAAGGTCAATTTTGGTCTAGACTGCTCTAAAAATTCAACTACCTCCTAGATCTGGTAACCACCTCTTAACCTCATACCCTCATAGATCTAGCAAAATATGTCAGATTTTGATGAAACAAAAGCTAATATTGACTTTATTAGATTCCCTAGACTCAATGGTGAGCTCAAATTACTTCCAACATGTTCCAAAATTAACCTATAATGAAAACCCACAAAGAGGAACTTTTCTGATTCCCCAGATCACCATTGAGTGCAAGGGAAGAGCATACTCAACCTTGCTAAAATCCACCAATATCTCTCACTATCAATAACTCTACTCTCAAATTTGAGATGGAATTTGCAAGGTTATGCTCTGATACCATGTAGGAGTTGAAAATTAGCTCTATCCCAAGACCACCTACAAAAAAATGAAAACCTTCTACAAGAGAGTATGTAAGAAAGGATATTTCTTATTATTAAGATCCATCAAATATGATGAATAGGTATATACAAAAATGTATAATAACCTTGCTTATATAGACAAGGTGTGATGAAGTACCAAATGTAAAACATTAAATGATTTGTGTCATTATTAAATGACATGAGCCATCATTAAATGGCCTGGGAATCTAATATTTAATAAGATATAAAAAGATAAAATCTTATTTAAACAACTTAAATATGACTAGGACCTAAGTGGACTTAACATGTAAATATGACCCCACTAATTAACTAGTTAGGACAGTACCAATTTATACCAACACTTTGCACAATATTAGTGGATAATTCAATACTTGGTATGATATATAATAGTCCTAAATGATATAAATGTAATTTATATGCTAGGAAAGTAGGAAAAAGTATTCAAAGATCTGTAGACTTTAAATATTAGCACCATTGATGCAAGAGCATCCTACGTGAAAGTGCAATCAACATCAACCAAAAAAAATTAAATTTGAAATTTTCATTTGAATTTCATTTTAGGAGGTTAATTTCATGTTAGGAGGATATTTGAATAAGTGAGTTTAATTTTATTTATTTAAATAAAATTTCACCATTGCTATGCAAGTTGGAAGTGGAGATAGTGGAGGTTTAATTGCTTTTTTTTTTTTAAATCTAAAAAAAGCAAGTTTAGGCATTGGGATTGGGAGTTACAAAATATAATTAAAAATAATTTATTGATATTTTTTACTGTGGGAACAACTCATTATGAGGGTTTTTTGGTGACTTTTCTAAATGGGAGGGAAATTTTGATTTTTGGATTTTTGGGAAGGGTTTTGTTGGCAGTTTTTGGTTTTCATTGTTGATTGCAAGTTTTGGGGGTTGGAGAGTTGGGTGTGGCATTTATCAAGAGGTTATTGTAGTGATTTGTTGTAGGTTGAAAATTTTATTACAACAATTGAAGGTTGAAGGCACCATTGTTCAAAATTGAATAATTGCAAGTGATTGTTCGCAAGAGAATGGTGTAGATTTGGAGGTGCTCATGAAGCACATAGTTTGCTTTTTGTTGTAGCTTTATTTTCATTTAATTTTCAGATTATGTAATGGGAATATGTTGCTGCCCATCAGTCATTTTTTGACTAAAAATTATTTTGTAATTAGATTTCTTTAATATGAATACCTTTTGTTGCAAAATTCAAAGAATTTTATGAGACTATGTTGCAAATTTGTATGCATTGTTGAGAATTTCATGAGATTATGTTGTAGATTTGTATGTATTGTTGAGATTGATTGAGTATTTGTTTTCAAAAAAAGAGGTTTGTTGAGAACCCCCTCTTTCATCAATGGTATCAGAGCAGGAAGATTCTGAGTGTGTGAACAGATCATCAAAGAGAGGTGATATACACCAAGATCTGTGTGTTGTGGATGTTGTAAAAAAAAATGTATGCAAGAGGAGCCCCACATGGTAAGGGTAGAGGTAGAGAAAGAAATGAGAATGTTGTCCATGGTGATGATTTTAGAGCCTTGAGAAGGAAAGTGGAATCATTACAAGAAGAAATTAGAAGAGGGTTTGCATAGAGAAAAGAACCAATAAGTGATGAGGAAGAAGAAACTTCAAAGGATGCCAACCAAACAAGTAAACAAAGAGATATAGTAGCAGTAGTTGCCAATGACCCATTGTTGATTACCCTATCAAGGATAGGAAAGAGACCAAAATTTTGTGTTCCTACATTCAGTAGGAATTTGAATCCAAAAGATTTAGTGGATTGGATCAAGAAAATGGAATAATTCTTTGAGTTTGAAGAGGTTGAGGATCCTGATAGGGTGAGGTATGCAAAAACCATATTGAAAGGGAATGCTTCAATTTGGTGGAGAAAGATTCAATTGGAAAGAGGAAGGAGAGGCAAGGGTAAAATTACTAAGTGGGATAGAATGGTAGAGAAAATAAAAAGATAGTTCATTCTGATGGAATATGAGCTTGGTTTGCTCATAACAATGCAAGGGTTAAAACAATGAACCAAAATAGTGAAAGAATATATCAAGAAGTTTCATAGGATCTTGATTAGAACGGGACATGTTGAAGAAACTAAGGATAATTTTGCAAGATACATTAATGGTTTGAGGTTGAGCATACAAGAGGAGGTGACTTTGGTGAGATTTTACACAATGGAAGATGCATATCAAATTGACGCAATGATAAAGGAAGAAAAAAACTTATCTCAATCTCATCTAAAAAAACTCAGAACATCAAAGTCATTAGATTTCCACAGTCCATAGTATTGTGAAGATTTTTCTGGATTTGACTGTGTGATGTATTTTTGCATCAACGTTTCGAATCACACTCTGTGATTCATCATCAGGATGAAAAAGAGTTGTAGGAGTAGAATGAGAGATTGCAGCCCAAGACCAGATAAATAGAGGGAGGGAAGGAAAATGAAAAGAATAAAATAAAAATACACGCAATTCAAGAATATGAGAATTATGTATATATATATATATATGAAAGTATCGTGTACAAAGTATAGAGATAAATAAATTAAATAGAAGTAAGTAAATGTAACAAAAATAAACCAAAAATTAACTAAGTTAGGGAGAAAAGGGAACCAAAGACAGATAAGAAAGGCTAAAGGAAAAACGAGATACATAAGTTAAAAAACAAAAAATCCAAAAATCAAAGATATAGTGAAAACAAATTATTATGAAAATTGACAAGGAAAAATAAATATAAAAAGTATGTTGATGAAAATATTTAATAAAGAGTAACAAGTAAATAATTTTATAAAATGACATAAGAAAATGAAACTAAGAACATGATAAAAATCAACAAATGACTAAAAAGGGGGAAGAAACGAGAAACAAAGATTAATGAAAGATACCAAGACTAAAGCCCAAAACTCAGAACATTCTTTATTTGTTCTCTCATTTCAAGTTCACTTTTCTCTTCACAAACCCTTGCTTCAACACACCAAAACAAAAACAAAAACACAAACCACTTCTTGACCCTTCAAAACACCTCCAATCACCCAAATAACCCTGGGCAGCATAGAGTTAAATTACAAAACCTCAAATTCAATCACTTTTACAGATTAAAAGTCACAATATTGTATTAGTTATTAAAACCCTCATTCAAGCATAAATTTTCATCAAGCAAGCAAGGGATTATTGAAACCAGTCCCTCCAAACCTCAAATCACCTTGAAAGTGCTTCACACACCTTGTAATATTCTTGAAAATGACATCCAAACTAATTTCCAACCTCAAATACTTTAGCTTTATCAAAACCCTACATGTAGCCAACAATTTTGAGTCAAAAACCCAATAAAATTTATTGAGGACAGCCTAGGGCTTCTTCAAAACTCATCCAAATATTATCCAAAATAAATGAAACCAATGGTCAATCATTCATAACCTTAAAACAGACATTCATACAAGTTTTTACCAATTTCTAATTGTTAAAATGAAAGATATGCATTTTTCATTGCTTGCTGCCCTGTGCAAATCTGAATCTACCTATCTGGAGTAAAATTGTCATAACTTCTTCATATCTTCATGAAATTCAAAAAATCGATGGAATTTGAAATAATAATCATAGGGATTTAACCTAAAATAACTTTTGTATCATAATCTTCCCGTACAATTTCGTACAAGGCAAAGAAACGGAAAAAAATGTTTCAAAAATAACAAAAAATCATGGTGAAATTTATGATTTTACATTCAATTCTTAGCCCCCCTTCAAAAATATGGATGGATGTATAAATAGATGTTACAAATTAATTTCAATCAGTTTCAACCACCTAAAAAAACCTTTTACATGACTTTACCCTTAGTATTCCCATATTTGCATTTTTGTAAGTTTGCATTACAATTTTTGACAACTTTTTACACTTTTTGCAATATTTGAGAAATGGACTCAAATCAACTATCTAAGACCTATAACATGCATAATTTTTCCTCTTGTGCCTTATTACAACAATAAATTAAAAATACTATAAAAAAATCCTATTGTATACCTCTTTTGACAACATTTTTTCATTTTTTGCAAATTGGGTACAATGACCTTACAACCTATCTAAACATTCATAAAATGACTCAAACACCTTCTAATAGTCTTGAAAGACCTTATTAAATTATCCCTAAGCATTCATGAACTCTTATTTACATATTGGCCTCATGGAGGCATATAGTCCATCAGGTGCTCCTGCACCATTCTCCCGGAGAAAAGAAAATTCAAGTCCTCTTGAAAGATGGTATGCTCCTTCTTCCTGGTCTTCCAACTCTTTTGTAGTTTTTCCTTAATCTTAGCAAGTATCCATGGGTCCTTCTTCCTCTTCTTCTTATACCATCTCTTTTCTAGCAACCTCTCAGTCTTCATGCTCCAAAAGTCCATTTCTTGTACATATATCTTAGCAACATCATCTATATCTGAATTCTCATCATTGGAGTACCATATGACAACATTTTCACCATAATCACAACTTGTATCATATTCTTTCAAATATGCATACACCTCATTAGCAAACAATCTGCAACATCTCTATTATCAACAACATCTTGAGTATCAATACCAACTTTATCAGCAACATCATCAACCTTCTCTACTTGCTCATCAACAAAAATTTCATCAACTACTTGATCACTAACAACCATATCATTAATCTAAACATCAATATTTTCATCAACAAACAAAGAGATTTTTCCATCTTCAAACATAATTGGAATATCATGCATCTCATCTTGTAGCTTACTTTGCTCAACAAACTCTACCTCTGCCTCATTTGTTGTTGTCCTTGCTTGTCTTTTCCTTCTTTGAATAATATTTTGTATGGTCCATTCAACTTTATTTTTTGCGGTCATGTGCCAACTTGTTGCTTGTTTGATCCACTGCTCCATCTTCATCATGGACTCTGCATAAAAATCACTGAACTTTGCTTCCCTTCTCCTCATCTCTTGCTTTAACTTGACTATCTCTTTGTCAATCATCTCTTGTCTCTTCCTTTCTTCCTCTGCCTACAAATACCTTCTTAACACTTCCATCTTGTTCTCTACTCTCAAGCAAGCTTCTTCTTGCTTCAATTTCTCTCAACTTTCTATGCCTTCTCTTGGCAGCAACCAGGTTCTTCTTAACTTGCACAAACCACAACACACAAACACAAAACCAAAAGCTCTCTACCTAGCACCTTTTATGCTCTAATACCACTTTGATGCAATTATAGAGCAATAAAAAAACTTATCTCAATCTAATCTAACAAAACTCAAAACATTCTTTATTTGTTCCCTCATTTCAAGTTCACTTTTCTCTTCGCAAACCCTTGCTTCAACACACCAAAACAAAAAACAAAACACAAACCACTTCTTGACCCTTCAAAACACTTCCAATCACCCAAATAACCCTGGGAAACATAGAAAACCTCAAATTCAATCACTTTTACAAATTAAAAGTCACAATATTGCATCAGATATTAAAACCCGCATTAAAGCACAAATTTTCATCAAGCAAGCAAGGGTTTATTGAAAACAGTCCCTCCAAACCTCAAGTCACCTTGAAATTGCTTCACACACCTTGGAATATGCATGCAAATTACATCCGAACTGATTTCCAACCTCAAATAATTTAGCTTTATCAAAACCCTACATGTAGCCACAAATTTTGAACCAAAAACCCAATAAAATTTATTGAGGATAGCCTAGGGCTTCTTAAAAACTCATAAAAATATTCTCCAAAATCAATGAAACCAATGGGAAATCATTCATAACCTTAAAACAAACATTCATACAAGTTTTTACCAATTTCTAATGGTTAAAATGAAAGATATGTAATTTTTATTGCTTGTTGCCCTGTGCAAATCTGAATCTACCTACTTGGAGTAAAATTGTCATAATTTCTTCATATCTTAATAAAATTCAAAAAAATCAGTGGTAGTTTAAATAAGACTCATATTTATTTAACCTCCAATCACTTTTGTATCATAATCTACCTTTACAATTTCGTACAAGGCAAAGAAACAGCAGAAAACGTTTTAGAAATAACAAAAAATCATGGTGAAACTTATGATTTTACATTCAATTTTGAACCCCCCTTAAAAATGATGGATGGATGTATAAACAGATGTTACAAATTAATTTAAATCATTTTCAACCACCTACAATGACCTTTTACATGACTTGACCCTTAGTATTCCCATATTTTCATTTTTGCAAGTTTGCATTACAATTTTGACAACTTTTTACACTTTTTGCAATATTTGAGAAATGGACTCAAATCAAATATATAAGACCTATAAAATGCCTAATGTGGAATATTTGGCCTTATTACAACAATAAATTGACAATACTAAACCAAAATCCTATTATAGACCTCTTTTGACAACATTTTTTATTTTTTTGCAAATTGGGTACAATGACTTTACAACCTATCTGAACATTCATCAAATGACTCAAACACCTTGTAATGGTCTTGAAATACCTTATTAAATAACCCCTAATCATTCCTAAATTCTTATTTACATATTGGCCTCATGGAGGTATATAGTCCATCAGGTGCTCCTGCACCACAAATTGCATTAAAATTTGAGGAAAGAATGAACAAAAGGTATGAAGGTAAACAAAGAGGAAGAGGCCATGATGAGGAGATTGAAGGAAGAACATATGGAGTAGATAAAAATTGGAAAAATAAGAAAAAATAAGACCAAGGTGTGATATAGGGGGATTCGCTACTCATGGGGCGAACTGCCCTATACTACCTCAATGGAACAGTAGTGAGAGTTTCAAAATCTGAAAGAGCAGGTCACAAAGATTTTCTAGAAAAACTAACAAGCTCTCTGCCAAAGGACGTCAACATAGAAAATAGACGACAAGGTGGCACGCTGGCATCTTAGAGGCGTGTTGGAGTCTCGTAGGGACTAGAAAGTGAGAATGTCTCAGAAAATGGCTAAGTGGCAACTTGCACTCCAATTATTGAGAACTTCTAGAATGCAAGAAAGCAACATGAAGTAATAAGACTAAAATGAAGTGAATTAGAGATGCTAAAGATAAGGAGGAGAAAGGAAATACTTATGAACGTGCAAGTGATGAAGCTTCCATCCCGTGAGTGTCTTCAATACCTGCACACAAGAGGGAGAGAGAAATTGTTGGGTGGCTATATAGGGTCCTACCTCAGTCAGACCCCGTTTTGGTGTTCCCACCTCCACGGACAACCAGATAGATGAAGAAAAGTAGAAATGAAGTAAAGAGCACTAAAGCACTACAAAACAGTGTTATGCTACTCAACCAAGTAATAGAGGAGAGGAGTGAAAGCTTACCACCTCCATCAAGAGCGCTCAAGGCTAATGGGGGAGAAAATGAGAGGAAGTCAAGCCTCTGTTGCAATGGTGTTTTGTTCCACACTTGCTCTACTGAAGTGGTGGAGTGTTGATGTTGTTGTTATGAAGTGTAAAGTGTTTTGATAGAATGCTTAGAGCTATCAAGAGTGAGCTCAATGCTTGGGAGAAGATGGTAGAAGATGGAAGAAGATCAAACGCATGGAAATAGTGGAATTTCATGAAGGGGACATGGTGGAAAGAGATGGAAAAGGTATTATAGAAAATGAAGCAAATAAATACATTTATTTTTATGAAGGATGAGGCATACGTTTAATTGTTAGTTCTGATTTTGATGAATTATATTGGTTGGAAAACAAATTTGATGCTTCAAATTACATGATGGGTAGTAAAGGAAGGAAGAAACATGGTAATGTTGTAAGTTTGTAGAAAATGGTGCACAAAAATATTCGAGTGGAGAAGGAAATGAGGTGGATCCAAGATAGACACAAGGTCTACAATTTTTTATGAGTTCACCTCATGAAACATTTCTTTCTACCTGGGGTGTCTGATGCAGGAGCATCCTACATGAAAGTGTAATCAACATCAACCAAAAAAATTCAAATTTGAAATTTTCATTTGAATTTCATTTTAGGAGGTTAATTTCATGTTAGGAGGCTATTTGAATAAGTGAGTTTAATTTTATTTATTTAAATAAAATTCCACCTTTGTTATGCAAATTGGAAGTGGAGATAATGTAGGTGTAATTGCATTTTTTTTGAAAAATTATGAAAAAGCAAGTTTGGGCATTGGGAGTGGGAGTTACAAAATGGAATTAAAAATCATTTATTGATTTTTATATTTTGGAAAAAAATCTTATGAGGATTTTATCATGACTTTTCCGAATGGGAGAGAAAATTTGATTTTTGGATTTTTGGGAAGGGTTTTGTTGATAGTTTTTGGTTTTCATTGTTGACTGCAAGTTTTGGGGGTTGGAGAGTTGGGTGTGGCATTGCTCAAGAGGTTATTGAAGTGATTTTTTACATTTTTAAAGGGTTATTTCAGCTATTGAAGGCTAAAGACACTATTTTTGAGAAATGAGCAGTTGCAAGTGATTGTTTGTAAGAGAATAGTGTAGATTTGGAGGTGCTCATGAAGCACAGTTTGCTTTTTGTTGTAGCTTTATCTTTATTTATTTTTTAGATTATGTAATGTGAATATGTTGCTTCCCATCATTAATTTTTTGACTTAAAATCATTTTGTAATCATAATTCTTTGGTATGAATACCTTTTGTTGCAAAATTTAAAGAATTTCATGAGACTATGTTGCAGATTTGTATGCATTGTTGAGAATTTCATAAGATTATGTTGTAGATTTGTATGCATTGTTGATATTGATTGAGTGTTTGTTGTAAAAAATAGGGTTGTTTAGAATCCTCTCTTTCATAAGTCGTATCAGAGCAAGAAGATTCTGAGTGTGTGAACAAATTGTCGAAGAGAGACAATTTACACCAGGATCTATGTGTTGTGGGTGTTGAAAAAAAAATGTATGCAAGAGTTGCCCCATATGATAAGGGTAGAGGTAGAGAAAAAAATGAGAATGTTGTACATGGTGACAATTTTAGAGCCTTGAGAAGGAAAGTGGAATCATTACAAGAAGAAATTAGAAGAGAGTTTTCACATAAAAGAGAACCAATATGGGATGAGGAAGAAGAAACTTCAAAGGATGCCAACCAAACAAGTGAACAAAGAGATGCAGTAGTAGTAGTTTCCAATGGACCATTGTTGATTTCCCTATCAAGGATAGGAAAGAGACCAAAATTTTATGTTCCTACATTCAGTGGGAATTTTAATCCAAAATAGTTAATGGATTGGATCAACGAAATAGAAGAATTCTTTGAGTTTGAACAGGTTGAGGATCGTGACAGGGTAAGGTATGCAAAAACCAGATTGAAAGGGAATGCTTCAATTTGGTGGAGAGAGATTCAATTAATAAGAGGAAGGAGAGGAAAGGATAAAATTACTAAGTGGGATAGAATGATACAAAAAATAAAAATACATTTCATTCTGGTGGACTATGAGCTTGATTTGCTCAAAAAAATGCAAGGGTGAAAATAAGGAACCAAAATAGTGAAAGAATATATAGAGGAGTTTCATACGATCTTGATTAGAACAAGACATGTTGAAAAGACTAAGGAGAAGTTTTTGAGATACATTAATGTTTTGAGGCTAAGCATACAAGAGGAGATGAATTTGGTGAGAGTTTACACAATGGAAGATGCATATCAAATTGCCTTAAAATTTGAGGAAAGAATGAACAAAAGGTATGAAGGTAAGTAAAAAGGAAGAGGCCATGATGTGAAGGTTGAAGGAAGAACATATAGAGAAGATAATAATAAAAAAATAAAAAAAGACCAAGGAAACAACAAAAATTAGAGATATGATGACTTGTATGGTCCTAGAGATCAAAATCCAAGAGGTAGAGGAAAATCGAGTAGAGGTTTTAGAAGAGAAACCTTTTGAGGAACTTTTTTTAAGTGTTGGGAAGAGGTTCCTAGAGCATATAATTATCCTCATGAAGAGGAATGATCAAGAAGAAGATCATAAAATCATAATACAGCAGCAAATGTGAATAGAGAATATGCAAGATCATCACATTCTAAAGAAGCAGAAGATGGTGAAACTTTAATGGCCAGTAGAACCTTGTTAAATGAAGATGATAAATCCATTCAAAGAAACAAAAATTCAAACAAGATGCAAGTGTAAAAATAAGGTATGTAATGTCATCATAGATGGTGAGAAAGTTACATCAAGAGAGAAGAAGGCATCCACATCCATATAGGATAGCATGGCTACAAGATGATGGGAAAGTTTTGATCAGATAACAAAGTTTTGTGAATTTTAATATAGGAGGTTATAGAGATGAAATTTTATGCGATATTATTCCTATGAATTATTTTCATGTTTTGTTAGGAAGGTCTTGGAAATTTGATAGGAAAGTGATAGACGATGGTTATTCCAACACATACACATTGACGAATGATGGAGTGAAACACAAATTGAAGCCATTGAAAGAAGAAATGGGTAATGTTTTCAACAATGCAAGGTCTTGTTTGGTTGATGAAATTGAATTTTAGATGGTATGAACCATGAATATGTTGGCTTTGGTAACACTAACCATGATGAGGATGAGAAAGATGATTTGTTGACTCAGATTGAAGTAGAGATCTCAAGTGGAATGAAGGTAGCAACAGAGGGTAAGATAAATTCTGATTTTATTGTTTCCTTTTATGAGAAAGAGAGTGAAGTAATAGATAAGTTTGTTGTAGTAAAATCTAGTTTTTATAAAGTTGAATTGGAAGAGTGGAGTGTCAAGGTTAATGAAGAGTTTTATGAAGAATCCCTAGTTTGAGAATAGTGGAGGTAAAAGTGTTTTGATTAGTGATCATGATTACTTGTTAGTTAATGTGGAAATTGAGTCTTTTTATAGTAGTAGTAACATTGTTTTGAGTGAATAAAAATAGGTTGCAACAGTGTCATGTCTTTAAAAAGGCATGAAAACAATGGAATTTCATGAAGGGGACATGGTGGAAAGAGATGGAAAAAGTAAAACAACAAATGATGAAAATAAATAAATTTATTTTGATGAAGGAGGAGGTATAAGTTTAACTTTTAGTTATAATTTTGATGAAGTATATTGGTTGGAAAACAAATTTGATTCTTTGAATTACATGATGGGTAGTAGAGGAAGGATGAAACATGGTAATGTTGTAAGTTTGCAGAAAATGGTGCACAAAAATATTCCAATGGAAAACGAAATTAGGTGGATCCAAGATAGACACAAGGTCTACAAATTTTTATGAGTTCAAATCATGAAATATTTCTTTCTACTCGGGGTGTCTGATGCAAGAGCATCCTAGATGAAAGTGCAATCAATATCAACCAAAAAAATTCAAATTTGAAATTTTCATTTGAATTTCATTTTAGGAGGTTAATTTCATGTCAGGAGTCTATTTGAATAAGTGAGTTTAATTTTATTTATTTAAATAA